>KN483426.1:3552-29173 GCA_000787095.1 Periophthalmodon schlosseri | reverse complement strand
ACTGGTCAAAAAGAGATTTGCAGCAGGTTAGCTTAGAAACTGCTTACATTTTGTGCTAATACAACACTGATAGTTGTAAATATTGTGCCGCCATTGTTGAAGTATTGACTACCACTATTATCATGTAGGAAAAAAAACAAGAACTTCAGATTGAAATGTTCCAAAGTTGTTATTCAATTGCCTTCAAATGCCTTGGTCTCATACTGTCATTTCATTTATGTATGTATCAGGACAACGTACAGTTATTTAAAGCATAAAGGTAGAGGCGCCTGTTCCATCCTGTAGCTTTGCATCTTATTTCCATCTGCAGTCCTCGGGAGGAGGTGTCACTGTGCTTTATGTACTATCGTACAGATAACACTCATACATCAAACCTTTTCAACACCATCACATGCATAACACTTAGCAGCTAGCTATACATGTCATAAAAAGTATTCTGTTTAGATGTGCTGGTTCTTGTTCAGTGGTTTAGTTTTGGTTTAGGTTTTATTTTCTAGTTGTTGGACAATGTATCCCTTCATATAAATAAACTCGCTTCTTGTTTTATGTCTCTGCAGGAAAATATTTGGCAGATAAATAACAGATTGGATCATGGACGGAACACTGGCTTTTGACTGTGAACACTTGGACTTTATCTCAACTCATTTTAATCTACATCTTTAGCAGCTGTTTAACGTGCTGTTTTAACACAATAACACAAAAATACTTCAATAGACTGGCTACTGCTGAGATTATGCAAGTAAAAACAGATGATTAGTTTTATGCACTTGGAACACTTGGAGTCAAATGTAAGTACATCCACCTATTTTTTAGGTCTTGTGGATTTGTGGATTCATGCAGTGATCCAGCCTTATTCCTCAGTTCGT
Source organism: Periophthalmodon schlosseri (assembly GCA_000787095.1). Lineage (NCBI taxonomy): Eukaryota > Metazoa > Chordata > Actinopteri > Gobiiformes > Gobiidae > Periophthalmodon > Periophthalmodon schlosseri. The sequence continues at coordinate 28,307 of KN483426.1, read as the reverse complement.
TTTGTCTAACCTGTTGTCTTTGCACTGTAAAAAAAAAACAAAAAAAACTAAACAATGTGAATATTTAATAGATTATAATAAAGTATGAAACAATCTTAAACAAGGTGGAAACTGATAGAAAATATTAGAAATTTGTTGCATAAGGTTAATTTGCTGTTGTTTATTTACACTGCCATCTATAGCCAGATGTTTTGGCTTTTTGTTCCAGCAGTTGTGCTCCCCTCAAATGTGAAGGGACTCATAAAGATGCTGCCGTAGCCTATACTAAGGCGGTGTTTTTATCCATGAGAAATTACCAATATGGGACTGTGCAATGATGAGTGATGATGACTGTGTGTGTTTTGTTAATATAATATGACAGAAGTGCTTAAAGTTGGACTGTTGTATTTATCTGCAATGGCCTTAAATGTTTGCTGTGCCATAAAGGTGTGGTGGGATGGAGCTTTAAGATAATAATTGTAAAAGAAAGACAGCTGACAAATTTTAGAGTTGCCTTTGACACTTCTAACTGCAAGATGGTTGAGAGGCATACAGAAAAAATACTATTCATACAAATTTATTTTCTTCTTTTTCCACCATGTTCAGTAATCTTGTTTTCTGATAGCAATATAAAACCTTGTAAAAAGTGTATATAAAATGTCTTTTGGACATATGGGTCTATTTTGTTGTTTTTTATTGCTGTCAGGTCTTTATTTAACTCTGCACCATATTTTGTTGGGAATGTTTTTTTTGTCTAAAACTGTGTGGCCATTGATTGACTCCCAAACAGTGCTGCATGAAATTTGCAAATACACAATGCAATTTTCCCACAAAAATAAATGTCTACTATCAAGTAATGCTACTTTTGTTATGGGACTGTTTTTATCTTGTCCTTAACTTTCACCCATGTTTTGGCATTAATGTCACATTCAAACAGAGATTAAAAATGTGTTTAATTCAGATTAAAAGCAATAGCATCTCATGTTTTACAGTTACTCAAACATATGTGGCATTATCCTAATAATAGGCAACAATTGATGTGTAGCTTCTGTTGAGAATATTTGTCTAACGTGGATTATTATTTTTTACAGCTATGATGTAAAATGGCATATTTTCAACTGAAAGATTTAAATTGTTACTTTTTTCAACCAAGCACATATATTATTTTTATTTGCCTTATTAGTAAAGGTGTTAACATTTGAGGATTGGTGCTTTTTTTTTTTTTTTTTTTTTTCAATAACTTAGTTGTTTTATGTAAAGTGAACACATAATATGCAATCATTTCATGTAAATTTCCCATCCAAAGATTTGAAGTATAGTTATATATTTAAAAAGTCATTGTAATGTAATACCTGTTTCCCTTGATAATAAAGAGATATAAAACGTTGCCTCTTGCCTTCTTAGTACAAATGCAGTTATTATTTAAAATGATGTGTTATTATAAATTATTATACATTATTTTTAGCCTCTGGCACGAATTTTGGGTTTGTTTTGATCATAACTTCAAGCCTTCAGATGCACGCAACCCACGTAAAGCGTGAACCCGCCCACTGGGACAGTTACCATGACGACATAACGCTCAGCCTTGACAACATTTCGTCGCTAACCAACAAAATAGAAGGTACATTATTTTACTCTTATCTAACGTTAATCGTTTCCTAGACAATAGTACACTACGATAAACTAAATGTTGAGAAATGTGTAACCTGATTTTTTTAATAAAAAAATAAAAATAAATAAACAAAAAGCAGTGTAATGGAAGCTAACAGTTAAAGTCTGTTTGGTTTTGATTTACTACTAGCTTTCCTGTATCATCTGCTTGTAGTTTATGGTTGATGGTGTTTTAAAGTTTAATTTTATATATTGATTACGTTGCTAATTATAGCTTGTCATGTCGGACCTGCTCAAAGACAGAGCTCTGAAGAAAGAGAAAAAGATGGGAAAAGATGGGAGACCTAAGGAGTAAGTAAAGATAAGATACTGGCCAATGGACACGTGTCTGCACGCCACATGCGCACAAAGAAATCTGTCTACGAGTTCTATTTATTTATTTTCAATAATTGTAGATTCCTGATTTGTATCAAACGGATATTTCTTGTTAATGATTTTCTGGTAACCCATCCATAGCTCCATAAGCACTGTCTCAAATGTGGAGGACCCCTTACACCATGATGACACACGACTGCCTACTGAAAACACTTATCAACTAGGTCAGTTGTATTTAAAATGTCATTGTTTAACCTATTATTATCTGTTGTTAAGCATATTAAGGCACAACAATATATCTGTGTTTTCTTTTTATATTGTAGGACCTTATAAACGTCACTCAGTACCTGTTATCACGGAAATACTGAAGGATGTACTCACTTGTTATCTCCAACATGAAACATATGAAGCTGAGTGGTCTCGACAAATGACAAAAACATTATGTGAGGTGCGTAAAATAAATGAATGGTACAGATGTGCTAAAATGAAGTTTAACTGTAACTGTATGTAGTCTGATTGCTGCCAAATGTTCTCACAGGTGATCAGGGCACGTGTGAAGGAGCTAATGATCCCCCGATATAAGACTGTTGTTATAGTTAATATAGGACAATTAAGTGGACAGGGCATGCAGATCAGCAGCCGTTGCCTCTGGGATGCAACCAATGACACTTTTGCCACCTACTCATTCAAAAACAGCTCTTTGTTTGGATTGGCAATTGTGTATGTTGTATATTTTGAGTAAGTGGGACTGTGTTATTACTAGAGCATGTTTTATGTTTTGCAAAATGTACAAAGAACTCAGAAACTACAAGTGATTTTATGTTTTTACTAACTAAAGATATAAAATTACATTTAACAAACGAATTTGTGATCCTTAAAGCTAACTGGGATGTGCTCTCTCAGCAGAGTAAAGTTAGGTCACTCTTTTGACATCCTACATCGCAGCACTCTGTTAATAAGGCCTGGTGGTGGTCCCTCCATTGGCGATTCATAGGCTTCAAAACGTCTGTGCTTAAAGGATTTGCTGCTGTGGTTTCTGCAATGAGATGGTGGTTTAACTTGTAACAGTATTGGTCTTAAAGTTTTAAGGGTTAAAGGTGCACAATGTAACGTTTATATCATGCAGATGTTAATGCTTTGCCTGGAATCTTCCACTGTATGTCACTTGTATATGACCAGGCCAAGTTACAGGTCTGATCTGTGGAGAAGTGAGCCTGCTCACCGTAAGAATGCATGTAGATACTTTTGAGCAGTTGAATTGGTGATAGATAACTTTAATGCCATTCTGTCAAATATTTCAGGCAAAGCAATAACATCAAGGAAACAAGCAGGTGGTGGACCCCTAACCAAAAAAGTTGCATAGTACACCTTTAAATTCAATATTAAGAGCAGAAATACAATGACAGAAATAATATGTTACCTCTAAGCAGAGCACCCTCCTCTGTCATCAGTCTCTTCCATCTGGAGCCTCCACATGTGTAAACCAGCGCCCGCACAAATGCTCGCCCGCACAACCGCAGAGTATTGGCATTATTCTGGCTCTCAATCTGTGCCACACATAGTATGCACAGCAGAACCACCACAACTGCACGTCTCATTGAAATGAAAAAGGCTATCTTTAAATCTTGAGATGAATGTGTTGTTTATTGAACTGCTTGGCCCAACCGTTTCTTTTATAGACCTGCAAAGGATGTCTTTCGGGTAAGACAACCGGAAATATAATGTTATCTTGGGTAATTGTCATTTGCCTTCAAAAATGGATATTATTCTGCCCATTTGGCACATGTGTGGGAACTAGAAAACCCACTGATGGACCTAAATGACCTAAGAAAATCCTACTTCTCAATGTTGGGCATATGTTTTTTTATTGTCAGGGATAAGAAAAGTGTTTGCTTAAGGATTACTGTAAATGTGCTTTCCTCAACAAGTGGTCCACTGCATGGCAACATAGTGCACTGTGGCCACTATCACACAAATAAATCAGTGATTAACTGCTCATGTGGATGTTTCCAAATACTCATTTCCAGCACCTTTCTAAATATCAAAAGGACACTGAACTCTCTCAGATGCAGTAATGGCAAAAAATTTTTGTAACAATATGGATTAATGTGAATAAACAACAAACCCTGCTAATGTGTACCACCGTGTTTGGCAAATGTTGTTTTTACATGTTTTTATTCGTCTATTGATTGTTATTGTTATTTTTTTGTTTTTAAATAATTGTATTATTTTTAGTTTAAAGTACTTGCGTTGTAGTAGGGGGCGGGACTGAACATCCGGGTCTTTGGCTGACCCCTTACGTGAACCCGTCGGATTGCAAACATGGCGGAGGTAAGAAAGTGAAATAAATAATTGCAAAAATGCATTTATAAGACAACATATTTTTCATCTGCATAGATGCAATGCTTTTGACTGTAACTGTAACAAATCTAGTCATATATGCGCTATTTCCAGTGCTATAAAATCTAATATTTTGAAACAACTCTGTTTATTAAACTTCGGGGTTGGCTAATCTAGCTTCGCTAGCCAATGCTTCTGCGGCATTAACGATGTTTCCCCTCGGTTGCTTGAACAACTGGAAAGCCTCGACACAAATCTCTTTATTTGTGTGTTATGTGTTCCTCTATGCAGTTGGTGTGGTTATGGCATTTATTTTGATAGCACAGATTGTTATTACATGCATGTCCAAAATGAGCTAACGTTGCTCTAGGAGCGAGGTCTTCAAACTTATCATCTTATGTTACTTAGTTGGACATAAAACTTTGTTAATGCTCACGCAGGGGTTTAACTGATATAATCGGTAAAGAAATTCTTAAAGGCGGACCAGAGTTTGTTACAGGATGATCCCAGAGTCTTTGTTTCGTTTTTAGTATATGCTTTAGTCCATGCTTTAGGTCAGGCGCGCTTTTTCTTAACCCCAGACGACAACATGCTGTCTGCAGTCCACTATTGTTTACATTCATATAACTCCATTCTATTCTACAACTCTAATGCTATAACTAAGAATTTTTAATGTGACCTTTTTGTGTTTCAGTCCTCCTTTGGCAATTTGAGTCCAGGTAAATTATTATTATATAATGTTGTTGTTATTGTACATTCACTTTTTGCCACAGAAAGTGTAGATTTTTAGAGATTTTATTGCTGTACTGTGGAGTACATTTTAGCATGTGATTTTTCATTATCTAGAATATATTGCTTATAACATGGTAGCTTTATATATAGCAGGCATGTCCAAACTATGGCCCAGGGGGCAAATGCGGCCTTCAGACCAATTTTTCTTGGCCCTCTGGCTTCCAGGTGAATTGGCCCATATTACTGTTAGTAGTACTTTGTACTGCATGCTTTTGAAATCTACTGTAAATATTTAGTGTGTCCTCTTAGGGATCAAAGCATGATTAAAAGTCTGGTGGCTCATTGTTACCTGTTATAAATGCACATATTTGAATTATTCACTGTTTTGGCCACCAGTCTATGGCCCTTGATCGGCCCTCACCCTGGTCTGTTTTGATATGCGGCCCTTAATGAAAAAAGTTTGGACACTCCTGATATATCATAATGGATGCATGTTTTCCAAATAGCTGTTTTATCTCTTTCATTTATGACATCAATTACAGGAGGATCAGCAGGTTCTGATGACCATGATTTCGACCCATCAGCAGACATGCTTGTGCATGACTTTGATGACGAGAGAACCCTGGAGGAAGAGGAGATGATGGAGGCAACTGATGAAGCTAATGCTAATGAGATAGATGACCTCGCACGGGTAAAGTACAAAAAACGCATACATTACACACTACCTCATATGTATTAGACATATCTCTAACAGACAGATATATTTTTAATATTACATATTGGCCTAATTTCCGAAAGTAGCTTCTCAGATTTGATCGTAATTGTTCTTCATTCAATCTTCAATCTTCATTTGCTTGCAGCAATAGTCCTGCAGTTTAGTGAGGTATTGCCCTGTTCTCAATCAGTATGAACAAATGGTACTAGTAATGAATAATGTTTTACTTACTGTTTACATAGTGTTACACATTTATTAACAATGGCCAATCCTGAAAACTAAAATCCACTGTATGAAGCTCCCAAACCCAAACCTTTATAAACCAGCTATAATGTGATGCTAAATAAGTGCAAATTTGTTTTCTGTCAGAATGCTTGATCACATTATTCTACAGACATAACAAGCTACTTTTATTACACAGGAGGGAGAGATGCCAATTCATGAGTTATTAAGCATGTATGGTTATGGAGGCGGTTCACCAGCAGAGGATGATGAAGAGGAGGATGAAGAACCTGAGGAAGAGGAGGAGGATGATGAAGAGGATGAGGAAGAGGACATGGACAACGATGAGAGCAGCAGGAGCACTGGAGAGCTCAAACGAACCGGGGTATGGGCAGGAAGAATATGTAAAATAAATCAGAAGGGAGGTATACAGTGTATTTTCTACAACTTTACATCAAAATAGATGTCGTGTATCTTCCGCATTTCGAGCATGGTGGCGAAAACTTACTAACATTATAGGGCATTTTTACTCAAAAATTAAATTAAATCAAACGTTACAAGCTCGAGAAATATAGAGCAGACGTGAATATTCTTATACTATGATGCAACTGCAATATTAAGCGAGGATTTTTACATTATGTGTCAAACATATTCAAACCCATACCTCCTGGCGGAGTGTGGATCCTGTGTCGATTTGTCTCAAGTCATCTCAATACAGTGGGCTCCTTTTCAGGGTCCTTGTGTTATGGTGTCACTCTCCGGCTTGAATCACTGTGACAGCTGTCTACTCTTGGAAGCAAGGATGACAGAACTAGAGAACTGCATCTCCTTACTGACTCGAACCCAGAGCCAGTCTCGTGAGCAGCTCCTTGACTCTCTGGTGACAGTGGGAAAATCAAAGTCCATGTACTTTGCCATGATGGTGAGGGATGCAGTCAGCCAACCTCTACCTGTGTTCGGCATGATACATGGGGTTGTTATGGTGCAGTTAAACCAAAGGGTCCAACTTCTTCTACTCCTTCATACAGCTGGTTACAAATAGTAAACAAAAGGGAAAGCGCTCACATCATCATGCAAGTCCTAATCGGAGGCAGCCATCGGAGCTGTCAAATTGATTTAACATTCTTGACCTGAACAAGTTTCCATTGCTATCAAATCGCAAGGAGTTACCATCCCCTTTTAGATCTTCACGGGACATCACGGTAGCACCCACTGCATTATGACAACAAAATTGGAGTAATTCCCATGTCTATGAAGACACTACAAAATGTGGAAAAGAGGACAGAAAGTCCCCACCGCAACATGAGATTCATCATCAAACAGCATGGCCTCAGTTTGCAAGGGAACAGCGTCCTTCACTGAATAAGACTGGCCCTGGCTCCTCATCGGTTAGTCTATGGTACACCATGTAGCCATCCCATGGGCTGAAGCTGAGTGCCACCTTGGAGCTCAGGTATTACACATAAACACCGTGTTCACAGACATACTGACCAATCGCACGGACATATCCACTGTGATGGTGCACATCGGCTCCAATAACATTAAACGACAACAGTCCGAGGTGTTGGAAAGTAACTTCAAATCGCTTATAGACACGGTGCTAAAGTCTGGAAAACAATGTGTAATATCTGGTCCAATTCCATCTCCCAGTTTCGATGACATGAAGTTGAGTCGGATCCGCCAATTTCACGTCTGTCTGAAGGGTTATTGCAGTGCTCTAGGAATTCCTTTTGTGGATAGTCTTTGTGGATTCTGGAAAAGGAATAGACTATTTGCCCGTGATGGCATTCATTTGAATAGGGCTGGAAAAAAACTGTTGAGTGACGATATCAAACTAACGCTGGAGTCCGCACCTAATAGGCCTATTGAGTGACTCCTTATGCATAGAATAAATGGTGTCTTATGTGACTCTTTCACAAAATCCGCGCCCACCGGCTTAGATTTGAAAACAAATTAATGTACAGATTTCACATAGAATATCACGTAGAAATGAGAGAAATTATTGGAGGTCGTGTAACTTGGTTGATATCAATATCACTAACAAACCTAATCCCCGGCGTCAAATCAATCCCGATTAAGCACAAATAAGCCTAGTATCCCTAAAGAGTCAGACCTATTTGATATACAAAACTTCAAGACAGGGAAGGGACTGGGAATTATACATATGAATGTACATAGTGTCACATCTAAATTAGATTACATTAAAGTCTGGGCAACTCAAACAGATCCAGATATATTTGTATTTTATGAAACCTGACTATCAAGTGATAAGGAAATTTAAGGCAATTTAAAGGAGGTGGTGCTGCATTTTATGTTGAAGATCATTTGTGGACCTTCTATTCTCCTGCTCAAAGCCGAAATGTTTTGAATACATGTCTGTGTTAGCTATGTAAATGATCGCAATAAAAAAATTGGCTATTGCTGGTATTTATCGTGCACCTTCAGCCCCCAAAATGCTCTTAATGATTTGTTCATGGTGCTTTCTAAACTGTAAAATTACGAGGTCCTAATAATGGGCAATAAAATATTAAACGAAACTTTAAAAGACCTTTGCAATGGCCTGAATCTCACACAACACACACTTTCTATTCCGACTAGACCTTACTCTAGAAGTTTAAATAAAGGCACCCTCATTGATATAATCTTAACAAACTAATTCTAGAATTATAAGGGAAATGGTGTTTTCCCACTGGACTTTGGCGACCACTGTCCATTTGGGTATATTCGAAATACAAAAGTTAAAAAGACACATCAGTGTGTAAAGGTGAGAAGATTACGGTGTATATAAACATTTCAATGAGCAAGCATTCATCTCTGACATGTATTACAGTGATAATAATGGGTTAACATCAGCATTCCCTGACTCTGATATGGGCTTAAATATTTTTTATTCATACATTTAATGAAATTGCAGAGTGACACACACCTAAAAGAAAAAAATAGAATGAACACCTGTAACAATCCTTGTTTCAACAAGGAGAGAAATTGCAAGTTTAATTGGAGAAAGAAAGGCTACCTGGAAAACTGCACAAACAACTAGGTCAGATTTGGATCTTACTGTTTTTCATAAAGGTCTGGAGAACAGTAAGATCTCTCTCAGAAGCTAGTATTCATACATTACCAACATATATTTTATTGGATTCACCTATTGTAAATTCTAAAGGGGAAATATGTGAGGCATTTTACCTCTATATGTCAAATCTGAACCTTTGGCAGATAGCAGTTGGATTTTCTCTTTTAGAACTTTCACTTAAATGGAAGTCTTAAATGCACTCCCCTCTATAGACCCAAAGAAGTCCACGGAAGCTGATGAACTTGATCCAAAACTTCTATTACTACCTGCCACACATTTAATTAAATCAATTCAAATGGCAGTTATACCAGAATTATAGAAAAACGGCACATGTATTGCCTTTTTATATAAAAGTGGGACTACTAAATATGTAAATAATTTCCACCCAATATCTAAATTACCTTGTCTTGCAAAAGTTTTAGAAAAATTAGTTGCAAATTAAGTTACAATTTATTAAAATAAATGCTCCATTTTGAAGTCTTATCAATCGGGTTTTCCGATTATTATATAATTAATCGGAATTATCTAGCAGTTTAAAATCGAAATGATCATTTTATTATAGAATCAAATCTTGTATTCCAATTGCAATTGAATTATAGAAAAATTGTTCCGGCAACCTTCCTCAGTGTACTAAATTATGGAGATATAATATACGTGCAGACTTCAGCCTCTACTTTGAAACCTTTAGATACTCTTTTGCGCAGCCCTTCGTTTCATAACAGGTAATGAATTTAAAACCCATCACTGTACACTTAAAACACTTGAGATTAGGCCCATTTTAGCATTTCTCATGCTTTGCAAAAATGCCGTCTGACTATGTTTTCAGGGCACTGATGAAAGTATAATTGATAATTTTATTTATTTTTGTCAATATTGTCCACCTCTAACAGAAAAACAAAGGAATTACCAAAGCCATTTTAATCGCGCTAGTAGTAGCATAACTTTATTTTCCAGTACCAGGTGAGGTTTAATTGCACTGTACCCAGCCCTAATCATATATAGTAAAAACCAAAAGTAAAATCTGTCAACTGGACAAGTTGACAGATTTTACTTTTGGCTTTTATTATGGATCAGACCTGGACGACTGAGGGAATTACACAGACATCTTCTCAAGAACCTAATTCATTAATACATTTTTGTCTTCATATTTTGTGGATGCATTGTCCTTTAATGATTCCCTGTACCTGTATAGGGTGAGGGCATGAAAAGCTCCTCTGGCGAAGAGGTGCAGACTCCCCCCGAGGGTCGCACACGTCCCGTCAGATCACTTGGCACAGCAGAACTTATACGTCCTCAAAAATTGAAGTACTTTGATAGTATGTATTGTAAATTTGTCATTTAGTGCAAACATTCTATTCTTACATCAATGATTTACAACAGAAACTGTATTTGTTTTATATTATTTGTTGCTTTAGATAATAATGATATTGAAGAGGAATCTGACGAAGATGAGGACTATGTTCCGTCTGAAGATTGGAAAAAGGTTTGAGGTCCTACTTTATACTGCATGTACTGTGTATTGCATAAAATAGCACAGCTATATTCACTTTCTTTTTAAACAGGAAATTATGGTAGGTTCCATGTATCAAGCAGAAACTCCTGTTGGGCTGTGCAAATATAAAGAGAATGAGAAAGGTAAGAGCTCCTACTATGTATAGTTTAGTCTGCTGAACTCCATGCAGTAGAGTGCATATGGTCTAATTTTCTTTGTCATTTTTGATTGCCTATTCCTAGTTTATGAAAATGATGACCAGCTTCTGTGGAACCCAGAGCGTCTGCCTGAAGACAAAGTAGTTGAGTTTTTGGCTGAGGCGTCCAAGCGGACGGGAGAGGAGAAAGGAGTGGATGCCATTCCAGAGGGAGCTCATATCAAAGACAATGAACAAGTAAGAGCATAGAAGGAATGATTGTATCATTTCTAGTAGATTCCTTTGCAAACCAATGTTTAATTTTCTTTAGGCTTTATATGAACTGGTGAAGTGTGACTTTGATACAGAGGAAGCTTTAAGGAGGCTGAGGTTTAATGTCAAAGCTGCTAGAGGTAAGTATTTGATATGTTCTTTAAAATCGTAATGTAGACTATTCAGAGTAAAATGATAACTTTTCCTTTTCTGATGAACAGAGGAACTCTCAGTCTGGACAGAGGAAGAATGTCGAAATTTTGAACAGGGACTGAAAACATACGGGAAAGATTTTCATTTAATACAGGCCAACAAGGTAACTTGTGCCAATATTTCATTTTCTTCTGCAATCTCTTGCTTTGTGATTACTGGATGCTGGGGGGAAAACTTGCTGTTTTTTATTGACAATAGGTTAAAATATATCAATGGTTAATTTTGAATTAAATCTTTCAGGTGAGAACTAGGTCTGTAGGAGATTGTGTGGCCTTTTATTACATGTGGAAGAAGTCTGAGCGTTATGATTTCTTTGCACAGCAAACCAGACTTGGAAAAAGGAAATACAACCTTCACCCAGGTGTCACGTAAGTTTACTTCCACAGTAGTATTAACATAATATCTAGCTGAAGATTGACTTCACCATGATTAGTACAGTACAGCGCTGCGTTTTGGGCTACTTGTGAAGTGAAGGTGTATGTGTTTCCAGAGATTACATGGACAGATTGTTGGATGAAACGGAGAGTGCTACGTCCAGTCGAGCAGCGTCCCCTCCACCTGCCACGTCCGGCAGCAGCACGAGTCACTCTGAGAAAGAAGATGGCAGCGGTCACAACGGTTGGTCCACACAAAGTCTCAGCAGATGCCTTTGAATTTTGCAAATCCTAATCTGTTCTCATCACATTCACAGGTGTTACAAACCACAATTCAAGCCACTCTGTGGACGGTGCCCAATTATCTGCAGCACATCAAGTGAAGCCTGAACCGGCCCAGTCCAATGGTCCTTCTTCTTACCCGATTTTGGAGGCACGTCCTCACATTTTAGAAAACTCTAATGGTTGCAGCCAGACTAGTGCACCCATCCATGACCGAAATGGGTCTATGGAACCCCCAGTAGAGCACTCTACAGCAGATCCAGCTCTGGAGCTTGAGAGACCAACCAAAAGGTGTCGAACTGAAGCAGAGCATTTGCCTTGTCATGAAATGGAGTCAAATACCCAGGAGAACTGAATTGTGCTCAGTGTAAGACATTGACATGGATTTGTTGCCACAGTGATCTTAGGAGGGCAATTTCAAACTGATGCAGAAGAACTTTATTTAAAAAGATCATTGACTCTTTCGACCAAGGCCCTCTGACCTCTTCATGTATTGGCTGCCTGAGAAGCTCATCCCAAAGCACCACACTGCGAACGCATTCTGCACATCTTCCATCTTTCTCCATTTTGAACTCTTGACTAGAACCTCTGTCTTCTATTTGTACACTTAAAAACTCCCAATATTTTTTATACTTAAGAGATATTTATATTTTTTAACATAAAATAAAATGTATGATGGTTCGCTGCCTAAGCCATTTAAGCATTTGATTAAACAGGATCTGTTGAAAATGAACTTCAGTATGTGCTTAACTTATCAAAAAGCAAGCAAGGCAAAGACTATCGCCAGCTAGCAGTCGCACTTTGATAGATTGTTCCTCATGGAGTGCAAGTGAAACCCAGCAGAACCTTTCCACTCCTTGACATGTAATGAACTGTACAATACCTGATCTCTTTAATAAACCAGCAGGTTTGTTTGTGTAAAGACTGACATCAGTGATGTCCTGTATTATTAACTCATGATGTTGAAGATTGCTGTATTTTTGAATTTTCATAGTCGGTGCTTGACAGTTGTTTTTACTAGACAGAAAGTCTGTTTTTTAATGTAAACATTGCATAAATTTCTTAACTAAAGCAGTTGGTACATTTTTATAACCATTTGCTTGTCTGTATTGTCTGGTTGCTTTTGTATGCCATGCTTTTTTGATCTGTTGTGGAGATGAATGCATCATCCCAAAATGACTTTCCATCTGCAGCGCTTTGGCCGTATGACTTCTGATGATGACTTTTCATTAAGAGAACATGTTCTGCTCCTTTGTGAAGCTAGTGTCTTCAGTAAATGGGTTCTTGAAAGTAGACTTTTACATATCTTTTTCACAGATTTAATTTATTCTTTGGTAAAGTAGCCGCCTAATGTGAGTTATTTGTTTGTACCACAAACACTCAGACCCGTGATTAGTTTTCCTCAAAAATTTACCATGTAGTTGTTGCTTTGAAAATGTTTATTTTTCTGTAAATGACATAAATAAATGTATGTGTATTCAAAGAATGACCACCGGTTGTATTATGTTGCCTGTTTAACAAATGCAGTAAATTCATCAATAGCAGAAGAAATATTTGTAAACAGTACTTTTTATTTTACTTTTTATTTGTAAAAATACAATAAGACACGACTTAAATGAAAAAATAAAGACTTTTTGACATGCTTATGGATGTACATGGCTAAAACTCACAAATCTGTATTCTACAAAAGGTTATATGATGATTAGTGCTGATTAATCTTCAAAATGGGCCTTCACTCTTGTCATGCATTTTCTGTAAAGTCCAACAGTTTCAGTAGGTCAAATAAACTGAACCAATTGCTCGTAGCTGTTGCACTTACTTATTTTGTCTTGTGTAAAAGTGAGGTATGAATACACCAGGCTGCCAGCAATACTGTGAGACGATGGTTTGGCAGAGAATAAGAAAAGGATCGAGTGATATATAAGACTGAATTGGTAACAGCAGGTTTACCTGATATTGAGACCAAGAAAGTTAGTCCAGGTGAAAATGTAATCTCCTCCAAATACCATCCCAATGTATGTCACCAGGATATTCTATAGAATTTGATGAGGAAGCTTGTCAAATCAAGAATACCATAATTAAAACAATGCAAATGTAGTAAAATGACTTGCCTTGATGCAGCCTATTATACTTGTGGTAAGTGCTGAATTGTACTGTGTGCACAGCAAGATGGAGTACATCAATATAAAGCTGAATGTGAAAATCAGAAAAGAGTCAAGCTAAAATATTTGTAAAAATCCATCTGGGGAAAAAAAGATTTTACCCCATGACACATGAAAGCACAAACTGCAAGACGAACATCGCATCTGTCCATCCACCAAACTCCAGGCCCTGTGTGTGTCACAAAACAATAAATCTGAAAAATCTGAACAAAACTCAAACATTATTATTATTTTTTTTTACTGAGCCCTGACCATTTGCAAATCATTCACGTAGTAAGAGTATGCCACAGTGGGAAAAATCATAATCAAAGCATTGTAGTAGAGAAGTCCATATTTACCAAGTTCCTGTAAAAAACATTCAATATCAATGTCATGTATTTTATGTCATTATCATTAACGCCACTCACCCTGGACTCAAGTTTCTGTTTTGTATAAGCTCCACCGGCTGCTGTCATAACATTATTCAGCATTACAAAAATATATCCCTCTATATCAAAGGCTAAATCAGAGCTGCAATAAAACAAATAAAAACAAATAGCATAGGCTTTAGATTTAGGGTTTAGCTCACAGCTTACCTGGCAGCAACAAAGGCCCCAAAGATCATGGTGAACACTGTCATTTTTATGGAAGTAGAAAAAGATTTTCTGTGAAGAAAACAACAAGGATTTGCTGAGTTGTACTCCCTGTGAGTACAACAAAGTACTAGGCCTGACTTACTTGAGCAGGACACCTTCAAATACCATTGTCAGTAAAATACTGAATCTCCTCAGGACAGTGAACATGGGTAAACTGGGGGGAGAAAAAAAACAGGTTAAAACAGGTTGCTGTTTGTAAATCACAAAATATAACAAAATCTAACTTGAGCTTTTGTGTTCCAAAGAGTCCCGATATTTGGTTGCCAACATAAAGCAAAGGCAAAGGAAACATCTGTAACAATAATGAACAAATAGTTATTTAATAATGGTAATTACATAATTGTTAACCATGGAAGTAACTAGATCCATAGTATAAACTCACCTTCCTTGGGATACTTAAACTTATACCTGGAAATGAGATCACACCAAACATCTTCCCAAGCCTCAAAACTAAGATTGTAGCAAACATCTGCGGTATAAACAAAACAAAATGCGTGTACACATACAGTCGCACATTTATAATAAAGATAGAAAGATATTATGCATCAGGTTTGGTGTTTTTTGGTGAGTGACTGTTTAAAAGTTACCTGGCCGATTCCAACACATGTTGATGATGGAAAACTGTAGAAAAACATAATAATTAGTATCCAATAGTGTTTGTCCTATTTTATTAAGTGGCAGATTTCACTTATGATTTTGGTATAAAACTCTCCATACGATTGAGATTTGCCTGAAGTGAACTTTGACCCTGAAGGCGGCTGTTAACCTACCTGTAGTTGGTGAGGACGCTTTTGTTGACGATCACAATGAGAAACGAGCTGACTCCATAAAAGGCCGCGGACAACAGTCTGGGAAAAAGCCCAGTATTATTTAATGAGTCCTTTTCAGACTTTCCTTGTGCTTCTTTCGGCTCTGTTGACTCGTTACGATCCTCTCGGCGCCTCTGTCGTTCTGCCATGTTTTTCACTGGATAAAGGAGCGGATGGTGTGGCGCATGCGCAGTGGTTACACCCATTCACATCTAGACCATAGACTGTACAAAGTATAAATACAAGTCAAAATGTACATACAGTCTATGATCTGTGCCAGCATTAGTACGACAATAATACTTGAGGGATATCTTATATGGATTTAATCACCAGTGAGCTTTGGAACATTTCCTAGCGTTTTTTTTTCTGATTCTCAGTACAATAAATTTCTCTCACCGAATACTTTTACATTTTACAAACAAGTAGTAAACAATCTAAATGTATGTAAAGGGTTTTATTTTATTTCTATTTTACATTGTCTCAACATGAAGACTGCAGATGCAATGACAAATGGCTCAATGTACCCCGTTTTCTATAAGATTCTTGTGAAGACATGAAAATGATTTGATTTGAAATAACCATGATTGGCAGAGAGGATGTAACACCTCTAAAGCATTTTATTAGAAGAGGGATGTTTGAAATTATTACCATCATGTGGCCAGAAAGTCCTACATAAAACTGCTCCAGCCATTTGTATCAGGGCACTGGCAGCAAGTCTTTACAAAGCACAAGATAATTTAAATTAAGTCACTTTTTACATATATTCCTCCCGCACTCCCTGTCCCGTGTGAAATATATACCTACTTCATTGAAATAAGATGCTCACTAGAAGTGCTGACACAAGTGGCCGAAGCACCACTAGCTTACATTACATTCTGTAGCTGTGGATTGTTCCACAATGACAGCAATGACAATTCAGACAAATAATGCATTTGTGCTGCAGTTTGGACCAAAATCATTAAACAGTGAGCATGATTAGGAACCAACAATCAGGACATGTTCTTTGAGATCTGATTTTTTTTTTTTTTTTTTTTTAAACAGATACTCCAAGATATGTATCAGTCTACAATAGTCAATCACAACTAAAATGAAACAGTTTAAGTTTAACTGCTCAGGTGTAAAATGTGCCAAAAAAATAAACGAAGATTATTTCAAACTATCAGCAACAAGCTGTCCATTTCACACATTCAGGGTCACACATATGCACACACATTCACACTATTTCGAACAAAAAAAATACAATAATTGCTTAGTGGTCCTAAGTTTTAGTCTGTATGACCTAAGAAGACCAGTCTAAAATATACATTGGGCCCTGGAACACCCTGAAAACACAGGCAGCACATCAGGGATACAAAACGAACCACTGGTCCACCAAAAAAAGGCAAGCTATTAAAAAAGGAAAAGAGGCATGTACTTCTCACTGCACGACAAGCAGAAAAATACCACTTCACCTGAATACCCATTTTCAATTCCAACCCCACAAAATGGGCAGCCAAGTTTAGGATAAGCTTAATTACACTTTAAAAAGCAAGTTTAGCCATATTTCAGTAACTATCAAAAGTCCTCTATGTAGTGTAGTGCTACAACATCAGTGTTATTACTGGGGGAAAACTCCAGTATAAATGCAATACTAGGCTAAAGTCATGAAGAGCACAAAAGCTGTACGGAAAAAGCTGCACTTCAACCAATTTGAAGAAAATCAAGCAGCACAAAACATCAGTAAAGTATGCATAATTTGTGGGGCAAATAAAATAAAAATGAAAACATCCCTGCTTTCATGTTCCTAGGTACAAAACTTCAGTGTAACAAGAGGTCCATTTTCCATCTGCTCATCTTTGTTCTCCTCAAAGTAAAGTCTGAGTCCTCAGGTGGTGTGGGGATGTGGGATGACTATACAGTATTTTTTTCATTGTTTTCTTTTATACTTGAGGATGTGGTAAGCATGCAAGCCTCGTAGAGAGAGGGGGCCCGGAGGGGCGGATGGGTGGGCAGGTGGTGTGGACAGGCCTAGGCCAAAGCTGGGAAGGCTTCAGGGTCATCCACATTAGGGACTGACACTCCACCGGCCTGTCAAAAGAAAAACAAATCTTATAATCTGAAAAGGCAAACAAAGCAGTTCTTGGAACTGTAACATTAATCACTAACCCACAAAACAAACTAGATTTTGATAACAACTCAGAGGATGAGTAAAAGCTACATTATACCATAATCTCCAGCGCCATGAGTCTGGTTCCATGCATCACAGGACTTAACGAGCCACAATTGGGTTCCCAACTCAGTGGTTTTCTATCCTATTCATCCCAACTACACTTTGTTGTTAAAGCTGTGAAAACAGCTTTTATTGTCACCTTTTCAGAGCGTCCTCCCCCTCGTGCTGTTCTGCTGCCTCCCCCACCACGGCCACCCCTGCCTCCACGAGCACCCCCACGTCCGCGTCCAGGACGGCCCAGGTCTCCAAAGTTTATTTCAAGCTGGGATGTGATGTCGTTAGCTGGTTTGCGGAAATGATGATCACTTGATTCATCGGGAGTGCCCTGTACAACAAGGACAAAAATATAAATAAACATTTACAAATAAAAGTCATATAATGAAGAACTAGCTGATAGAGAGTGCTGTACCAAGGGCATACACTGCCAGCTCAGCCCTTGTTATCTTGACATCATCATCATCAACATCATCAGAGGTACAATACTCCCTACAACGGAAGCATAGCCAGACTGGACTGCATTAGACTGGAATGGACAACTATCACAATGTCTTGAGACTTCACGTCTCCGGGTGCTGCGTCCCGAACGGATCATAAATAAACTCCTGCTTTAGAGCTCCAACATCATGACTCTTCTCTTCAACTCTCAGACTACTACAATTTATTCTACACAGCAGTGTAGAATACATTTCCTGTAGTCATTTAAAAAAATAAAAAAATATACCTTGTGGTAAAGCGTGTTGGGCTCTACTTCAGTCTCTGGAGGGTCAATCAAAGCTCCAACTGGCCTCTGAAAATAGTTAAAAACAAGTGTTATTCAGCAACTACTCTGTAAAAACCACACACTTAACTGTACAAATGGCTTACATCTTCACTCTTGGACTTGTGCAGCACATATCCTTTCTTCCACTGGCTGTCGGCTCCTTCGTTGGGTTTGCGAATGTTGAACTCGACTTTGGTGCGCTCCTTGTCCTGCATAGCCTTCCACTCATCCAGAGTCATCTCTTTGGGACCTTCATTCTTTACTTCTTCAACCTCATTTTCTCTGAAACAAGTTCAAATAGGACAGACTTGCGTGAACTTCCAACAAAGCAATCCTCTTAGCTCTATGCGCAGTGTCTAATCCTGAGGCCAGCTTATCAGACAATGTTTATCCCACTTGCACCAATATTAGTGACAAAAATAAAAAGACATTACAATGTTTTTAAGAGGCTTGTGTCTAGGTTTGCCTTCTGTATCTTGGAAAAGCAAAATGGAAAGCCACTATCAATACAACTGGGGTCTAATGTATAAAACTGTACATAGAATTATGACTAGGATTTGAAACTTTATCCTCGATCGTGGACTAAACATAATTTTTGAACTTGAACAAACGAACAAATATCAAATATCAGGGTCTAAATTTTGCATTTGTACTTTTTATACTTTAAAATTAGCACTGGCTATTAAAAACTTCCTGACCAAAACGGTATAAGTAAAAAAATACCAAGTTGTAATCTTTCTAAAAAAGGTACAAAATGAATACCCACTTGTTTTCAGAGCCAGCGGGAGCACTCTCCTCTCCCTCAGGGGCCGTCTCAGGAGCAGGAGTCGGCTCAGCCTCACTGAAAAGAGCCAAGAGCCTTGACATTAGTGATTTATATAAAATAAAAATGTGCTCAAAGGTAAAAAAAAAGAAAAACAAGAAGCTTACAGGTCCAAGATGTTTCTCACCTGATCTCATCCTTTACAGAGCCCCAGTTGTTTGAACCACTGCCACCACGCTTTTCATCACTCTTCTGGTTGCTTGAGCAAAACGAAAAAAATAAATTAATACTAAGTTTGATTTAATTGAAAATATTTATTTAATCTAGACTTACGATTTGTCATTGCCGCTGTGTCTGTCAAAATCTCGCTTCCCACGTGAATCAAATCCGTCTCCACGACCCATTCCCCGTCCTCGACCACCACGCCCACCCCTGCCGCCACCACGCCCTCTGGGGGGCCTGTCTCCAGAAGGCCTACAACACAACAAGGTCATTTTATCTATTTATTTATACTAGGTCAGTGGTTGCAATAACCCAACAAAATACACCTAAACCTTTGAATAATACATGTAGGAGCTTACGGAGTTTGTCAGGCAATAAAAATGTAACAATAAGCAATTTGCCAACCCATGTTTAACCACTATATTGAGTAAATAAAAGTTATTTTTAACAGACCAGTGTGTTGTTTACACATACTTTTACATGTTTGGGATGCCTTCTGCATCCTTCTAATTGGGATGGAGGACAACAAACACAAATGCTGGATTAAGGAGGCTATTCTTTATTTGGATCCCCATCAGCGGCAAAGTGGTTGCTAGTCTTCCTGGGGTTGAGATCCTGAAATGAGCCCATAGGACAGTAAACAGAGACGAGAGGGCATATCAACTTTCAAAGACCTGGGATGCTGTTCTGGAGAAGTCTGACTGCAGACCGCTAGTCCCCTACCAATGCAGGTAGGAGAATGAAGCCAAAACATGACAACATCATGTGACCCTTCTGCAGAAAGATGCAGAAGGCATCAGAAACATGTCATGGTATGTGTAAACAACACACTGGTCTGTTAAAACCTCTTCTACCTCTAGTATTGTGCCAAATCCAATATCAATTGCAAGTGAGAGTCAAAACCTAGTTTGGAAACTAGGGACCTGAAACATACAGCAACATAGCGCTGTGGTCTCAATACAACAAGTACAAGTTCATACATCTACTGCTGCTCTGCATCTGTAAATGCATTCGATGAATGCTGAATGACCCGTTTCTGCCCCCAGAAGCAGGTCACTCAGGTTTTACTCACTTGTCCGAGGAGAACTCTCCACCTCCTTCGGTCTTATCCTCAGAGGGTTTCTCAAAGCGCCGCTCTCGAGGAGGTCTCCGGTCAGGCCTCTTGTCGGCAGGCCGCCCCTCACCTTGTCCACCCTGGTGCTGAGGACCAGACTGGCCCTGCTGATCCTGTCTTCTGCCGACCCGTCTGATACCTGCCAATCACAGAGCACGCAAGGTCTGTCAACTGGCTGCCAGAGTCTTATGACCAGTTAAGTCGCATCTAATAAAATATACAAGAGTGGATATTTTCATGTATGGAAGGGAGCCATCAAAGGCAAAAACAACAGCTCGTTTGTTTAACATGACCTCTGGGGGAGCATTGTTGTTTTGCAGAACATACAGCCTGTCAGCACACTGTAAACACAAATGCTGGACTGACGTTTGTATTTTCACAGAAGCTCACAGACTGAGAAGAAAGCACGGTTTCTTTCCTTAAGATTACACGACAGGACTCTGAGCTTTGCACATCCATCTGGAGCTAACTGAGCTAGCAGAACCTGCACATGACAGAACAACAAATGTGCACTTAAAGTGGTGACTGAGGCTGACAGGACCCCCTCGTACCTTCTTTCTTGAGTGGAACAGGGGGCTGGGACTCATCTTTTTTGTCCTGCAGCGGGGTTTTCCTGTCTTTCTGAGATTCTTTCTTCGGCTGCTTTGCGGCTTGAGCCGCGGTTTTGGTTGAACCAGCAGCGGCCGCCTCCTTCTTCTTGTTTTCTGCCGCCTTCAGGATCTCGTACGGGTCGGTCTCATCGTCCAATAGCTGGTCGAACCGGTTGGTCACGACACAGCCGAAGCCTTCTTGCAGGTGTCCGGGCATGATGGCGCCCCTTCAGCGGGATTCACCTCCGATTCTACGAGGCTTGATGCAAACAACTAGCGGGATGCTGCCACAAGATGGCTGGGAGAGCTGCCCCTTCTCTTCCGGTGCGAGCACCATCCGGGACACCGCGCGGCCCACCAATCTTTGCACGAGCTGCGCAATGTTTTTATTGACATTATGTAATCATGTGGTCTGTGAAGCTGTCAAAGTCTCTTTTGTAAACTCTGACCACGTGTCCAGAGAAATTTTCGCTACAGATTCTCCTCTTATAGATATAATGCAAAAGTGAAGGCGAGTAAACAAATACATGGCAAGTAGGGCATAGTAATCATAGCAACTGACACAGCTCTGTTCGTGGCTATAGTTTTTAAGCAGTTTTAAGACTGCAGTAGTAATAACCTAAATCATATCAGCAAGTCATCACCCTGGGGATAAAAAAATACACGTGTGTAGGACCAGCTGTTGCACCTTGTTGGTCATCTGCAAGTAATTTTGCAAATACAAAACAAACTGATCTGAAAGTGTATGAGTTGATTTTATTAAAACGTTAAAACAAATTTAGCAAAATCAAATACAAATTTCTTGAAGGCACTCAGTTATTTATGGGTTTCAGTGACAGCACTATGCCGGATTTGAAGGACTTTTTGAGGACATTTGCCTATTCAAAAGATATTTACACTTGAAACTGTCTATTTGCAAGGGCACAGGTCCTCAGTGAAACCCATGAATATACTGCACAATAATAATACAAAAAAGTACTGATGTCAGAGCTTTCTTTTAACTTCTTTTTCAAGTTCAATAAGCTCCAAATAAAAATCCTCAGACATAGAGTCATCAATGTCCATCTAAAAATAAAGCATAGTTAGTTTATACACTGTAGTACATTTAGGGGCATCAGAGAATTACTTACTTTTCGAGGCTGTGTATAGTTTTTTCCAAGGCCTGATGTCAAACTGTGATACTTTGACCTTGGATCCAGATACTGAGGTTTTTGAAGGAACAACCAGTGCTAAGGAAAATAATATTTAACTTTTGTAACTTCGTAACATGCATCGAGTAATGTATTGTGATCTGAAGCAATTTACCAGTGCTTCAGCCCCATTATATGGTGTTATAGTGAATGTATTGGTGAATAGCCTTATCTGTTGGGGACGAACAAAGGAAATAGAGTAATAGACTTATGACGAGAAGTCTCAAAAATAAATCAACAATAATAAAACATACCAACCACATTATTGGCATGATTAGAGTCCAGAAGAATGGGGGCAAGATGCCATAAGTCAGATTAGTCATCACCATACCAGGACAGACAACGGATGAATAAAGCCCCTGCCAAAATAATTAAAACAACTGATAATATAAGTAAGGCAAATAAATACCAGCAATGATGAAGACGTACCCGGCTGTTCATGTGCTGGTTCAGAGCGAGACTGAGCAGGTCGGAGGCGTACTTGGACGAGCTATAGGGCTCTTTCCCCTCTTTGTGCTGGATGTCCTCCAAACTGAAGGCAGATCGCCGGGCGTTACTAGAAGATGTCCACATGACGCTGGATGTGTGATCAGTCTGGCAAAGCAGCGGTTCCAGCTCCCTAATCTTCAATGCAAACATATATATGGGAAATCAAAGCATAAACAATGAAAGTGTGTTTTAATATTTATCTTACCAGGAGAAAATGACCAAAAAGGTTAGTGGCAAAAACCTCTTGAAGCCCATCTGAGTTAACCCGGTCCTGCTGAGTTAGGAGACCCTCAGCTGTTGCAAACATATGAATGACATTCCTAAAGGAAGATGAGAGGAGGCATACCGCTCAGAAGATTTTTGCTTTGGAACAGAAACATAACATACCTAGAAAAAAGACCTTTGAAAAGTGCCTTGAAGTCCACTTGTGGATTGGGCATAATTCCAGCATTCAGGTACAAAAAATCAACTCTGCTGTACCTGTAGACGGCAACACCGCTTTAAATATGTGCAAACTCATAATTGTTGTAAGTTTTGAGCATTTTTACCTGGCTTTGATCTCCTGAGCAGCACTGAGCACAGACTTGACAGAGCCTACGTCCAGCTGCAGTAGGTCCACGTGGGCACTGGGGTGAGAGGTGAGCAGGGCAGAGCGGGCAGCCTCAGCTCGCTGCATGTTTCTGCAGGCCAAACACAGCCGAAGTCCACTGTCCTCCGTGAGCAGCCTCTCACACAACGCCAGACCAATGCCACTGTGGGGAATCACACGGGCACAATAAAGTAATACATACTGTTTTTTGTTTTTTTTGCAGGGGGCAAAGTGGAGCAAGGGTCAGAAAAGAGGTGATGGCAAGCAGGTTTGGCCTTGGTTGGTAATGTACACTGACTATATCACAAAACTAGTCTCTGCCAATGGACCGTCATACTGGCATACGCTTTGAATGAGTGTTGGCACAAAGCAGAACGTTAGCTTAATGATTTTCCATAAACTTCATAGATTTAGGATATATGATAAGTAAAATAGCCTAATTGTAAAACATGGTATAGTTCTATTAGGCTTGACTTGAGAACAACTGCGCGGTTAACTACCTGCTTATTAACAGAAGATCGACTCTATTGCATTGTAAAAATGACTTGCCTGTTAGCACCGCTGACAATCACAAGTCGCTCCATCCTGACCACGACCTGACTACACACTGGAGACGGAGAGTTCAAAACCTGCAAAACTATAACTGTGGTAAAGGTTGTACTACCCCATCGTCCGATTACTTCAAGGCAGCAGCTCCATTTGATCAGGCGTGGCGTGACTGTGCGTAACGTGCGCGTCATGCAACAGCTAACCAATCATCTTTGACTACAGGCTAGGAAAATAAATCAAGCAACGTGTAAAGATGATGATATTACTTTACTAATTACTTTATTTAAATTATTTCTATGCAATGTTCAGTGTGCAGTCACAAAAATGTAATAATTCACTATGAATAACCTGCACTAGGATACATATTTTACACATTAGATATATTTACAAAAGAGCTTCAAAAACTGGTTGTGCAAACTATAAATAATCCTACAAATAATAAAATAAAAACAATAAATACATATTGTTTGAAGACATTCTTAATATTACAATGCATTGTTTTATTTACATAAGAAATATTATCTTCTATTGCTATACTAGGCTCTCCAGCAGACGCAGGTGTATCTCTTGAAAGCTTGGCCTCTGTTTAGCGTTCCTTCTCCAGCAGCTCAACATGAGCTCATTGTAGACAAAGTCAGGACAACACTCGGGTCTAGGGAGGTAAACCTGTAAAGGTAAAAAGTTTCAAGAGTCATCATAGTCACAGCACACATTGGGTAAAATAACAAGCAGTAACACGCTGACCTGTTTTCCTTTGTCTCTGAAAAACTCTCCTGTATTTTCAATGACTTGCTCATCAGAAAGATGCGAGTATGGCTGCTCCTTACACAAAGTCAAAATTTCCCAAAGAGTTACTC
>JACM01020802.1:0-13873 GCA_000787095.1 Periophthalmodon schlosseri | reverse complement strand
TTACACTTGTAATGCTCTTTACAGGCTGGTCGAAGCCTATCAAAGGGCTACACTGTAGCCATTATACATTCACTCCATACTCGGGTTGGGGGGACCACTGCTCCATGCGTGGTCAATAATTACACTCATTATACATCAATTCAAGCCATTACAAAGTAAAATTAACCACATTACTGATTTATTGATAAATCATGCATAACACATTGCCATAGGTTTGTAAAATAAAATCTAATTGTAAGATAAGAAGAGGTAGACTATTTATTTATTTGTGTGTTTATTTACTGCATCTTTTAATGAATTCATTTGGAATGACCTGCATGTCAATATAGACGTAAGCACTTTGCCCCGTAGTAAGGAGTCGTGATTCCCAGACAGACGCAGACCTTTCAGCGTGGAATATAAGCTTGTGATGGAAGTATTGCGAAGTTTCGTGCAACAAAAGTTTATTAGCGGTAGAAATAGTTTCAAATATCTACCAATTATATGATATGATAATATTTGCATTGGCGCAGAAGACATACCACATTCTGTTGACTTTAATGTTTCTCTGTGACATTGACCTCAGCCTCGAGTCTAAACACGGTGTTACTATGGAGACCATTCAAGTGTATGTCACCTGTCTTTGGCCACGCCCACTGCCCCGCCCCCTTCTCTCACACGCGATGGGCCTCAGAACAGTAGGGACACGTGCACTTAATACACTTAATACACTATTATACACTGAATAAACATGGACTCAAGACCTGTTATGTAAATCAAAGGCAATATATATGGCCTACCCCTTATTCAGACCCTGTCAAATGTGAAATGTGTTTAGTTTTTTCTATATTTTGTATTAATGTCTAATATAAACCTCCAAAGCAGCAGACAGAGTTGTGGGTCAGAGGTCGCTGTCCGCGGTGCTGAAACACCGGAACAGAACCAGAACAAAACCCAACCTGCCCCCATTGTGTTCTCATGTAGCATAGCATGTAGCATTATTATGAGGTTATTTATGACTTTAGTGCACAGTGACAATAAAGGCTGTTCAATAAGATCTAAATACAACTGTAAATTAGTTTGTTAGTCAATTCAATTTATATATTTATGTTTGGATTAATAAAAGAATTATGCAAATATTAAAGATTGCATTAAAATTGATGCAATCAGGCTCTATAGCAACACAGAATTAATAATAAAAAGTTAAAGTAGTAGTAGTAGTAGTAGTAGTAGTCTTGGTAGTAGTAGTAGCAGTAGTAGTAGTTGTAGTAGTAGTAGTAGTAGTAAGCCTTGTAGTAGTAGTGTTTTTGTAAGTATACCTCACCGTACGTTGTTGTTAGAAAGCGTCAGTCCCTGAAGTCTGGAGGAGGCAGCGCAGGCCCCGACGCACAGGACCAGCGGGGAGACCTCCGCCTGGTGGCCGGACAGAAAAGCGCATCTCCCTCGCGCGCGCTCTCTCGCTCTCTCGCTCTCTGTCAAACACACATCTCCGAGGGAAGAACTGTGAACACTTGTAATATGAGTCGAGTGCAGGCGCTTTAAACAGTAAAGTCTACATTTATGATTAAAAGAAATAATAAAGCACCAAGACACACTTTCTAACATATAACAGGTACAAATAAGTCTGAATCAAATGTAGCCCGTTATTATTTACTAATAAAACAATTCTGCAGATTGACTTCCAATAGAATTCAGAAATAAACTAAACAAATGCATTTGTAATTACTACAAATTGTCTCTTGACACATTTGGTTTCAGTCGTCCCTGTGCAACACACTCACACTCACGCGCTCGCGGGTGGGAGGGCCCGTGCGCGCGCGTTAGGCTCGTGAGCGCGCGCCCTGATGCTGCTGCTGTGGAGGATAAATGTGGAGCTGCAGCAGTGCTGCCTCAAACCTCAATGGACAGAGGAGAGACCGCGCTGCTGTCACCTCAGGACGCGTGCCGCTGAACCAGAGCCTTAAGTGCATGAGACCCTGACGCACTGCATCCTCTTTTCTGCCGCTCCTGTGCCGCTCCTCTGATCTCCTGATGTGGTCCTCTCTGCACATGCCTCGCGTGTCCATCATGGACCTGTCGGCCGAAGGCATCCATCCCGCGACCCTCCGCGCGCTGCTGCTCTCCTGCGTCACTCTGCTGTTTACCGCGCACCTGTGGCGCTGGCTCCGGCTGCGCTCCTCACCCCCGGGTCTCTCATTCCCGGGACCCTCGCTTCCCGGGCCTCTCCCGTGGCCCATCATAGGGAACGCGGCACAGATGGGCAGTGCGCCGCATAAGTATTTTTCGCATTTGACCCAAAAATACGGAGATGTCTTCCAGATTAAGCTGGGCTCGAGGCCCGTAGTGGTTCTGAACGGAGACTCCATCAGACAGGCGCTCGTCAAACAGGGGCAAGACTTTGCGGGGAGACCGAACTTTACCTCGTTTAGATACGTCTCTGAGGGCAACGGGGTTGCGTTCAACACGGCATCAGACTGGTGGAAGGTGCACCGAAAGATATCCCATTCCACTTTACGCATGTTTTACCAGGGCAACCCCGAAACCAAGAAAACGTTTGAGCGTCATATTTTGTCTGAGTTCGGCGAACTTCTGCAGCTCTTTGTGGAAAAGACAGAAGAGAAGCGCTACTTTGTGCCCATGACTTATCTGGTGGTGTCCACAGCAAACATCATGAGCGCGCTCTGCTTTGGAAAGCGCTACTCTTATGAGGATGAGGAGTTCCGGCAGGTGGTGGGACGAAATGATCAGTTCACCAAGACCGTGGGCGCGGGTAGCATCGTGGACGTGATGCCGTGGCTGCAGTACTTTCCAAACCCCATCAAAACCATCTTCGACAACTTCAAGAGTCTGAATCTGGAGTTCTGTAGGTTCATCCGCGACAAAGTGATGGAGCACCGCAAGACCATGGAGCCCGGGACCATCCGGGACATGACTGACGCGTACATCGTGGCGCTGGACAATCTGCGGGACCGCTCCGGGATCACGCTGGAGAAGGACTTTGTCACGCCGACTGTGGGAGACGTGTTTGGGGCGAGCCAGGACACGCTGTCCACGGCGCTGCAGTGGATCATCCTGATCCTCATCAGGTCAGTACTTAAACTAAATAACTAAATAAATACTAAATTATCAGGCCCGTTTATGTGGCCAAGAACATGAACATATGTTGTAATGGTACATCTCCTGCGCTTTGGGCACGTTCACATCGCAGTGCGCAGGTTGGATTTCTTGTTGTAGTCTCCTGAGCTGCCGCCGGGAGACAGGTTAATGTGACACTACAGTGCTATAGACCCACATCCCACATCCCCAGACCCACAGACTCTCCTGCGTTAGGTTACGTAAACATTCTGCACTGTCTATTTCTCAGTCTCATTTGGCACGCGTAAAAGTGTTGATAATTAAACCACGAGTTAAGCTATAAAGGGACGTTTACATATTTATGACGTGCGTCTTATAGGGCCAAAGCAAAAATACCTTGCAACTTTTCTCAATGAATGGAGTTAATATCTATTGGCTCTGCATGAATGAGTTTGGTGAGCACATTTTTTCATAGTAAAAATAAATCAGCAGGAGTTGCCAAGTGAAGTATGTGACCAACTGAAAGTGCATAATTCAGAATATATGGGGGGGAGTTTGAAAAGAGTTTTTGAAGAGAGTTTTTGGGAGATAGAGAGAGACATGGGAGGGAAAGTCTTTGAAGAAGTGAGAAAGAGAGAGAGAGAGAAAGAGTGACAGAGAGAACAGAGAGTTAAAGAGGGTGAGAGATGGGGGGTTATTCAGAGGACTTATACAGGGAAAGAAAGGGAGGAAGAGAGTGAGAAAGACAGGGAAGGGGAGAGGGATGGGGATGGAGAGTTGAGGGGACATATACAGGGAGAGAGGAGAGAGAGACAGAGGGAGAGAAAGAGGGAGGAGGGAATGACAGGGAGAGGGAGAGACGGAGAACAAGAGAGTGCTCTGTCAGCGTTTTCCCATAAACACTTCAGCCAGGTCTGACGATCAGAGCCACAGGGACACACACAGAGCAAAGGGACGTCTACAAAACAGACAACAGGTGTAAAAAGAGGTTTATGAATGAATTATGAACTATAGTCTGTTTCCAATCCAATCCAGACCCCAGGATTGCTTATTGTCTTCTCCAAAAGTTGCCGGTTTCATTGGTTGTTTGAATGTGTGTGTGAATGGAGAGTGGTTCCTCGATGTGAAGAGCTTTGAGAGCCTTGAAGGTATAAAAATGCTGTGTGACCATTTACCGTTCTATATTTGCACAGAAAGCATGAGGGATTGGCTGAAAAAAATGAAAAAAATGAGGGAAACTACTACTCAAGTAAGAGTAACTGTAAGAGTAACTGTAAGAGTGACATCAAGTTAACGTAATTGGAAGGACAAAACATTATGACAAAAGGACAAAAAAAAACAAAAACTGAGGGAGCGGTGCAAGAAATACAAATGTTGAACTCACAGTAGGAAGAGTAACCAAAACATTTACTCAAGTAATAGTTCTGTTACTTCACTAAAAGTATTACTCAAGTAGGAGTAAAAGTATGTTGTGAGAAAAATACAATTCCTTTAAAAACTACTCAAGTGAATATAAGTGAGCACTACCCACCACTGACCTTTGTTAATAACTCTCTGTTTTCTGAGCAGGTTCCCAGACATGCAGCATCGTCTTCAGGAGGAGGTGGACAAAGTGGTTGATCGTGAGCGTTTGCCTTCCCTCGAGGACCAGCCGCGTCTCCCTTACGTCATGGCGTTCATCTACGAAGTCTTGCGTCTCTCCAGTTTTATGCCCCTAACCATCCCCCACGCCACCACGACCGACACCTCCATCAACGGATACGCCGTGCCGAAGAACACCGTCGTCTTCATCAACCAGTGGTCCATCAACCACGACCCCAAACTGTGGGACCACCCCGAAACCTTCAACCCGCTTAGATTTCTAACACCAGAGGGCGCCCTGAACAAAGATCTGACCAGTAGTGTGCTTATCTTCTCTCTGGGGAAGCGAAGATGCATCGGCGAAGAGTTATCCAAACTGCAGCTGTTTTTGTTTACCGCGCTCATCGCTCATCAGTGTAATATTAAGTCTGACCCCTCCAGGCCACCGTCCATGGACTACAACTACGGGCTAACGCTAAAGCCGCACTCGTATCACATCGCTGTGACGCTAAGAGACGATGTGCAGCTGATGAAGGTGGATAGAGGCAGAGGAGGGGGGCAGACAGACTCGCGTAAAAGCAGTGGGCTTAAGGAGAACATGAAGGAAGGCTGAACAAGGACCTCCAGCTCTGAGTGAGGTTTGGAGCACAGCTGTTAACGATGGGAGAAAGTAAATTAGCTCCAAAAATATTAACACATTCAGAGTGAAACATTAGCATAAAATTTGTTTTAATATTAGGATTCGGTTCAAAGTTCGCATTTTAACTCATCCAGAAGATATGACAAAATGACTGAAATATAATGGAAAAGTTAAGTTATATATGCACAAAATGTTCTTGTATTTTTTCAATTTGAATCACAGTCCTTCTGGTTGGAGAGTGAACGTTTGCCGACTGCACCAGATAAAAAGTGAAGAAATTTAATTGAAAGAGAAAAAAAAGTAAGAAAAAAATCAACATACCATTATAAGTTTGGCTAACAGTCCTAAATCTACACAGACACTGGCATAACTAGAAAACGTTATACGGTAGTTGGATCACACGATTTAACTTTAGCAACGATTACCAAAACACTCAAAATTAAATGTTGACCCTGAATAAATATACTATGTAAACTTTTTCCATTTAAATATTTTATGACAAACTGTTTTAAGTAGATACCTTTAACTGTAAATAGTTTGCTTTGGATCAAGTTGGGAAAAGGTTACATATATTTAAATAGGGACAACAATTCATCTTTTTACACAGGTCGCAATTGCTAATCTGGCCCTCACCAGATTGATATGAAAGCGATCGGAGCCAATGATCGAAACGTCCAAACAAATACTTCACTAATTCTTCTTTCCCCCATCACTTTCAACTGTACCACCAAACTCTGATCACGTATGAGCGGTTTATATATATTTATAAGCTCAACTCTCAGGCTAAATGTATTGTGGATTTTGTATCGAGACTTTAAAGTATTAAATGATCTATACTTACATGGCCTTTGTGACTTATTAGGAATTGAACCCGCAACTTTGGCCTGTTATATCACTGGAGACAGGCCACTGGACGGATGCTGCTGCTTCACTAAACATGGACACACTTTTGCTGTGAAGTTATTGACTTTTTTGTTGTTTTGCTGTGTTAATGTAAAATAACCTATATTTTTATTATCCAGGGATCAAAACAAGTGCTATTGTAACTACTACAGTTTTCTACATGCATTTTGACATATTGAATAACTGTAGTTCATGCTGTAATGTTAACAGTTAGATAAGCTTTTAGTTATCTCTCATCTGGCCTTTTAAAATATACCACAAATAATGGAGAGTTTGTGAACAGATGTAGGTTTGGTGCACTTGAGTTCACACAGTCACTAAACCTTTTCACCCTTTAACCATGTTATAATGTTGTTGATTTCCACATATAGACACATTATTTTAGTTAGGAAATGCCCAGACTAAGATGTTCATAAAGTGTATGGCTTAAACATATCTATCTCCATGGAGACAATTAGGCAAAGTTACAGGTCAGACAGCCCCACTCAAGGCATGTTTTTCAAGGTATCTTTGAGTAACATAAATGCCAAACGTTGAACATTCCAGGCAAAGGAATAACATCTCCATGGAGACAAGCAAGTGGTAGAACCCCCTCCAGAAAAATTACACAGTGCACCTTTAAGGTTAGAACCAGCTAAAAGCAAATTCCAGTTTAGTTGGGCACAAACTAGAAGTTCTACAGGGCGACTCCCAACGATTAGACGTCCATACTGTTGTTATGTCTTTGGGCAAGGCACTGGGACAGAGCAACACGATTACTTCAAAATTATGACTTTAAATGTCCATCAGAGACTAAAATGAATACAATTATTAAAGAAAAATCTATATTTTAAGTTGTTATTACAAGAGGTTTCTCAATAGTCTGCAAGACATGTTTTTCCAAAGAAAGGAGTGACATAGTTATTGCAAAACTATTGTACTGTTTGCATCACAACTTTTCCATAAAAAAAAAAACAAACAAAAAAAAACTTTACCCATAACATTTACTTAGAAATTGGACAATGTGAATTGATGCATTGGTGCTTGCTTACAGTATATAAGGGCTATTTACAGTCTTTTCTACAACTGGTCTGTTTTCTACTATTTAAAACATTCTCTTTACCTCCACCACTATTTTTGCCTTAGATTTGGCATAACATGTATAAGACAACAGATAATTCAGCTCAGGAATATAACATGCTAGACTCATGGAACCTTCATTTTGACACTGTTCAGACCAGATTACACAAACTCAAATGGTGGACTGTACAATGCTAACTCTAGAACAGTGTTACTTAGCTTTAGTGTTTAAGTTTTTTTGTGATATTTTTTCAATGACAGATGCTGCTTCATACGGACTCTCTTTTGATGCCAGTAACCAAAATTTCTGCAAAAAACTACACGTTTTTTAATGGAGTGAATTCTGAATTTTGAGTTAGTTGGTCTTTAATTCTACAGTTTGATTGGTTTAGTCTAGCTTAGAACAAGAATAGAAACATTGAAATGTTTTAAAAATTACAGTAAAAAAAACTAAAGATTCCCCATGTAACTTTTTTTGGTGTTGCCTGGAATGTTCCTCAATATGGCATTAAACTTAAATGTATCTTGCCTTTATTCAGTTGGGTTTCTATTCCCCAAAAATACCTGCTCTGACCTGTAACTTGGCCTGTTAGCGTCGCTAGCTTGTCTCTATGGAGCGAGATCAGTAATTCTGTGGGATATACCAAAGCAAGGTGGTTAACCCTTCACCAGAAAAGTTACACAGTGCATCTTTAAAGTCAAACTATCTGATTCCAAGATATTCTGTTTGGTAGTATAATGTTGTCTTACTTCGACTTGGTTCTTCTTAGCTGTCTCAGATGTGGACCTCTGCTGTGCACTGACTGTAAACATGAATTTCAGGCATTTTTGGCAACATTTTTAAAAGTAAATTCCTCTAGACCTTGCGAAATGTCAAAATAGGTGATGTAATCTATTTGTGTGCCTTCGTAAATCCCCTTAATCCAACAATTTTAAACAAAACATAACCGGATGAATCAACCGCTTGTTCCAGTAGCTCACTTTACCGGTGATGTTAGACGAACCAAACCAAAACTGTGTGTGAAAAAAAGTTAATATTACAGAACACACGGCGGGTTGCTTTAGCGTTTGTTTGTCTAAGGGGGTATCCCATAATGCTTTGCGATGTGATGTCAGAATCTATTTCAGCCACTATGAAAAGCGCTATTGGAAAGTACAAAAACATACAACAAATGTCCAAATCTGATGTTTGCAGTTCCTTTACCACAAACTTTATGAAATTTTGCCTGAAAGCTACTGTACACTGTAAAACGTGCCTCCTCTGTGCTGCAGATGTAAGTATTGGAATGTCATTGATTTTTGTACAGTGTAGAGATGTTATAAGACAAATAAACTAACATATTTTTACAGTTAAACAGTATCTTATGTGTGGTGTCTTGTTTTTCATTCATAAAAGACAATAAGCATGGTACATTGCAGGTTCTCAAAATGGGGGTCGGGGGTTTAACAGTGAGTTTAATGTCATACTGTGGGACATTACAGGCGAAGAAATCTCTGGTGACAAGCAGAAGATGGACTCTATATGCCAGAAATGTTACATAGTGCACGTTTAATTGAAACAGTATATTTTTGTAAACTAGGTCCAAAAACTTAACAATAGACAGAAAAAAATATATCTCTTTTTTTTTATTAAAAAAAAAATATATTTCAAAACTTTCAACCACATTATAGTTGTTTCGCCTCACCATTTACCCTCTCTAAGTTGTATTTGGAGTGATTTGTGCATGTTTGAGCGATCTTTAATCACTTATTTTGCCGATCACCCATTTTCACCCCAACTGGTACACGCCCACTGCTCTGAACTGACTTCGTTCTCCAGTTTTATTTTCTTAATCGGTGATACATGTAGGATTCGGCAGTGTCACGTATTTATTTTGGTGGAACTTAAAAAATCCACTGCTCGCTGGCGTGATGTGCAGCTATCCATCGGAGGTACCACCTCTTTATTGTGATGACGATTGCAGTGACGTCAGCTCCCACTGGGCACCGCAGTTTTCTAACGCGGAAGTTAGCGGACATGTTTCTTTTATTAACTCGTTTTAGATGAATATTATGATTTAAAATGTGCAAATGATGAACATAATGATCCATAGGTGTCATGGATTATAACTATTTATCAGGCTCAAGCACAATTAGGTCTTCTTTAACATGTTTCACTACAAATTCAGTCTCCTAGTGGGTTTGAAAATCCCGTAATATTCCAAGCTTTGTATCAGATGCATCTAAGAACATAGAGTGCAGTACAGGGAAGTGAAAGTACTTCCTGTGTCTGATTTGTTGTAGATACTGATGTAGATCGCTCACAGAAATGTCGATCACCTTAGACCTTGTCAAAGGGAAGCAGTGTCAATGAAAATCACCGCGCTTCTAAGCTTTGGCCACGTTTGATCCTACACTTTAATTAGTCTTGATAAAACATGAACAAACACTTAATTTGTAATGAGAAAAATGTGGAATGTAACAAAGTAAAAGTAGTAAAGTACTGTACTTAAGTTCAAATTTTAGGTATCTGTACTTTACTTAAGTAAAATTTAAAGTGGATACTTTTTACTTTTACTTCACTACATTTGAGAGCAGGTATTTTTACTTTCTACTCCACTACATTTTTGAACTGGACTGAAAAGTAAAAGTATTTTTTTATTATTGTTTGAGCCCTACTGAAAAGGCTGAGGGATTTATGTTTAACATGTTCATAGTTCAAGCAAACAAAAATATAAAAAATAAAAACATCTAGAAAAAATGATTGATTTAGTTGTTTCTGTTGAATAAAATAGACCACAAAAAATCACTACAGTTGAAGCCTTATAAAACCTTAAAATATGTGCAAAATACTTTTACTTTTTACTCTGACTACATTTTTAAACAGGTACTTTAATGCTTAGTAGATTAGTAGTAGATTAGTAGATTTTTTTCATGTGATACTACTTACTTTTATTACTTTTTACTTTTTTGCTCGAGTATCTGTACTTTCACTTAAGTAACAAAATTGAGTACTTCTTCCACCGCTGGTTAAGAATGATTCTAACTTACTAACTATATTTATTTAATATCCTACCGCTATAACAACTAACTCATTCAATAAGTATTTACCAAGCCTTAGTCATCCTTAATAAATATAGTTCGTGATCGTGAGTCAGGACACCACAGCTGGAGGATTTTACCTGTGGTGCATGTTTTGGGTTGAAACATGAAAACATCCTAAATATGACCAAACCAAAATTTCACTGACAGAGAATCAATCATGGGCGTCATTACGTTGCTCGGAATGCTCCTCAGTATTGCGTTAAACTTATCTACGCATCTCCATGGAGACAAACTGCAACCAGGACAAGCCCGGATCAGATCTGTGGAGAGACTGCCCAGCTCACAGTGAGTAAACAGTTTGTTTAGAAGTTTAAAAACACCTTATGTGAATGAATAAATATGAATAAATGGAAGTTAAATGTCATACTGTACGTTCAAGCACTAACATCTCCATGGAGACAAGCAGGTGACAGACCAGTTACCAGTCGTGGAAGAAGTGCTCAATTGTGTAAAAGTACAGATACTAGAGAAAAAGTAACTTAAGCAAAAGCATTAAAGTAGCTCTTTAAAAATGTATTTAAAGAGTAAAAAGTAAAAGTATTTTGTGCATATTTTGAGGTATTTTAAAGCTTCAAATATAGTGACAACAGAAACAACTGAATCAATAGTTTTTTCTAGCTGTTTTTATTTGTATATTTTTGTTTCCTCAAACTACAAACATGCTAAAAATAAACCCCTCAGTGTTTTCAAGTAGGTCTTAAACAGTAATACAAAATACTTCTCATTCCTGTTCAAAAATGTAGTGGAGTAGAAAGTACAAATACCTGTTCTCAAATGTAGTGAAGTAAAAGTAAAAGTATCCACTTTAAAATGTACCTAAATAAAGTGCAGATACTTAAAATTTGTACTTAAGTATATTTTACTTAGTTACGTTCCATCACTGAAAGTTACACAGTGCACTTTAATAACCAGGACTGACCTAGAACCACAGTATTAAGGTGACAGTTAATGTGTGTAATTCAAAAACTCTACTGGCTTCATACTGTACATTGTGTGACACACTCTCTGCTCCTCTGTTGTTGTGAATGGGGGACTCCGGTACAGTGACCTTTGGCCTTAGGCGGGGCACAGGAAGTGTCTGGGATCTCCCTGTTTTTATCTCACTCAACAGAACATCCTGCCCAGAAAGAGATAGTGGGGCGGAGGGGAGAGAAAAAGAGAGAAGGAGAAGTACAGAGAAGTATAAGGAGAAGTATAGACAAAGGGGAGGAAGAGAGAGTTAGACAGAAGAAGCGAGGGGAGAGAGGTAGACAGAGAGCGAGAGAGAGAGAGAAAGAGAGGTTGAGAGAAAGGGGAGAGAGAGGTAGACAGGCAGAGAGAGGAGAGAGTGAGAAGAGAGAGAGAGAGAGAGAGAGAGAGAGAGAGAGGCACACAGCAGAAGCAGAGAGTGGAAGAAAGAGAGAGAAAGGGAGGTAGAGAGAAAGGGGGAGAAAGGTAGATAGGCAGAGAGAGAGGAGAGAAGGAGTGATAAGGCAGACAGCAAAGGCAGAGAGTGGGAGAAAGAGAGAGAAAGAGAGGTAGAGAGAAAGGGGAGAGAGAGGTAGATAGGCAGAGAGAGGAGAGAGAGAGAGAGAGAGAGAGAGAGAGAGAAAGGCACACAACAAAGGCAGAGAGTGGGAAAAAGAGAGAAAGGGAGGGAGAGAGAAAGAGGGGGTTAGATAGGCAGAGAGAGAGGAGAGAGTGAAAAGGCAGACAGCAAAGGCAGAGTGGGCGAAACAGAGGTGAGAGAGAGAAAGAAAGGGGAAAAGAGGTAGATAGGCAGAAAGAGAGGAGAGAGAAGAGAGAGGCAGAGAGTGGGAGAAAGAGCGAGAGAAAGGGAGAGTGAAGTGCGTGACAAATTCTGAAAACAAGTCCAGATGATTCCTGATACTCACTGTGTTCTGTACTAAAAATAACTACACCTGTTGAAATACTTGAACTGTCTCAAGGTTAAATGGTTTTCCCTAATCATAAACTTTTTGTATTTGGATTGATTCATACTGATATTATGTGCATCAGAAAGTAGTGAAATGGGGATGTACCTGTGTAAATATATATTTTTTTTAAAAGCAGACCTATTCTGCAAAATGGACTTTGCAGAGATTTTAACCATGTTATAGTTGTTTCCCCTCGCCATTTACTCACCCGAAGTTGTATTTGGAGTGATTTGTGCACGTTTGGGCAATCTTTAGACGCCATTTTGCTGATCAACCCCCATTTTCGCCGCCACCGGTACACACCCGCTGCTCTGTACTTACTTTGTTCTCCAATTTTATTTTATGTACCGCAGCGTCGCATAGTCATTTTGATGCAAAAAAAAAAATCTGTAGCTCACTAGCGTTATGTGACGTTTATGATGACGTTTAAAGTGACATCATCGGGCACCACACTTCTCTAACGCAGAAATCATCGGACTTGTTTATTTTATCAAGTCGTTCTAGACGATGATGATGCAAATTATAACATAAGCTGTCATAGATCATCTCTATATAGCAGACACAAGCGCAATACGTCTTCTTTAAGGAAAACCAAAGGCGCTGTACCTGCAAACAGCACACACCGGACTTATTTTGACCTCAAGAGCTACTTATACAACATATCTGCACCTGGGCAAGACACATTTTGCTCAAGTACATGGACAAAATTGGGTACAGGGGCTTTAATTTCAAACTATTAAAGTAATAATGAAACTATTGGAGCTACGTAACTTTGCAGATGAAGTGCCAGCTGCTTGTTTCCACGGAGATGTTTACAAACGTTACAAAACGCACTGATACAGTATTGTTTTCTAGCCATACGTATCCCCGTCTGTCTGCCTACGTATATACTGTCTGCGCTGTGGCCATCTCAGGTGCATATTTTCAGCTCACCTGGTATTTAAATAGTGGCTGCTCGATAATCTGTGTGCAGATTTCTGAAGTATTGCATGAATCTTGCGGTAAGACACGTCCCCTGTCGGAGCTTATACCTGTCAGAGGCGCTTTAGCAGATTAGCATCACGCTCTAGCCCTAATCTGCGTCAGGCTAAATGAATGCCGATAAAACAGGAGCAGATATGGCAGCGTGGATTGTGTAAGGAGGTCTGTGGATGTGAACGCTAAACCTGATTGTACAGATTTACTGCTGAGAAACTGATAGGAACATGGATAATTAGACTCAGCACTGGGTTTGACCTCTTTATCGAACAGTAGCAGCAGAACAAGGAATTTTTGTAATGTCTTTGTGCCAGTCCCGAGACAAACAGAGAGGATTGAGCGAGTCGGGATGAGAAATACTGACAAAAATGAATATATCTTTTTGGAGTTTCTCAATTACTATATTCAGACGATGTCTCAATCCAACACGTCGTCTTTAAATAAAAGCCCTTCTGGGAACTGGTGTTGCGAATTAGCCTAGGCTATAAACACTGTGATATGTGCATAAGATTACAGAATAGTTAATCTATGTGTATAGGTGTGTTGTATCTGTCCATATTCAAATATATATATATATTTTAATGCCTTCAAATAACTGTTTCTTTCATTTGTGTTTTGTCTGCCTCGAACTATGTGAAGTGTCTTTGAGTGTCATGAA
>KN483425.1:45627-60417 GCA_000787095.1 Periophthalmodon schlosseri | reverse complement strand
GTGCTCTATTCTGATGTGAGAGTTAAATGCACCATATAAGGTTATATTGATCTGATGGCATTGACCACAGTCCCTGAGAGCAGAGTGGAGCAGAGTCCACAGGAACAGTAGCCAAAGAGGCTTAAAAATATTGGTTGGGTCTTTGGTTTCTTCAGCAGACAATAAAATCCAAATACTTGCAAACTTGTCTCCATGAAGATCCAAAATGACTGTAATCCATAGCACATTGTATCAAGATTTTATACCGTATCCGTCTGCCGCACTCTCGCTCTCGATTTACTCTTCTTTCTAAAAAAAAAAAAACAGACTTTCATAAGAAAAAACAAGTGCTAGGCCACCATCAAAAGTACATATACAAAATCATCAAGACTTTAAATCACTCTAAATAAGATTTTACCTTTGAGGTACTTTTGAGTCCATACACTTCCACAAAACTGCATACAGAGCGAGCAAAAGGGTAATAAACAAAGATGCAGCAACTAGACCTGAAAAAGACATAATTTAATAGAACAGATCTTTAAACTGAATTTTACTGTAAATTGATGAACATCTTTGTGTGTCAGGGACAGAGGCTCAGACTGAAGCAGCTCTGATCGAACCTACCTGGGACGATCCCACTGCCCTCAGAGTCCTCTGTGAGGGTTGAACGTGTGACACTTGCAGTAGACCCTGCTCAGTCAAAGATGCATGATTAAGATCAATATACAAGTAATTAGAAGTCCCAGAAGTGAACAGTCAGTGACCATACCATGAACAGAAGATATGACAATGCAAAATCCACTGCCTCTTAAGTTTATCAAGTCATTAGGTCTCCTTTTAAGTCAGTTAAGACAATCTTGTGCATATTTTTATTCTATCCCCTGAATGATAACTTTACCAAGCGGCTCAAGTTAATCTATTGGCATATTGCAAAAGAAGGTTGTGCTTGTGCACTTTCCAGAGTCATTAACTTGAATGTGCAAAAGCAGGTGAAAAATTGCTTTAGAATGCTCATGTAGGGTATGTGCATTTGCGTGCACACAGCCTACATGTGCAAGAGTCGATAAGTTTATTTGCAACCAATGCGCTTACCATTTCTCAGGTGAACTGGGTTGAAACTCTGCCATGTCAGATCTGGGTCAACCACCTTAAAGCAGCAAAACAAACGTGTTACAACACACTCTCGTCAAACACTAACCAGATCTATGACTGAAAGTGCACAGCAGACTATAATCAGTGAGCTACAGGTGAGAAGAGTAACAACACTTTACCGCACGAGCTCTGCTGTTTTGTTCTGTTTTTTGTTTAATTTAATTTTAGTAATGAAGTAAGAAAAATGAGGTTCTTGGGCATGTAGTAAATCGTTGGAAGGCTATAACACACATAAAAAATTCACCAAACCTATAGATAAAGAAATAAAACTTATTTTGTTTGTTTTTTAAATCGACGGTTTATATGCATTCTGCCAGAAATGCAGGGGCAGAAACCTCAGATTCAAAACCCAGCCATTTGTTTATAGTCCAAATGGATCAGAAACAGCTTCTGTTTTACTCAGGAGAAATTTTACATCGTCATTTAGGGAAAATCACCCGAAATGATAAGGGGCTATGTATGAAAACGAGGGACGTGAGTCCACATGTGCAGTCAGTCCACAGCCAGAGTCAAATCACGAGACAGAGCGGGTAAACATAGAGTTTACACGCGTTAGTGCAAGACAAAAGAAACACGTAAAATCACTGTCACTTACTTTAGAGATATTTGGCACGCTGTAGATTCTGTGATCCATACCCTCCATTACATTTCCGACAGTTCATCGCTCCAAGCACTTTCTCTTTAGTGCATGCGCCGCACTGTCACAGCCAGTTGGCTGCTGCGTTCAGGTGCGTTTCTCAGGACAGGATTTTTCACCACATTTTGGGAATTTTTGGGAAGTACAAACATAATCAATAGTTTAGAAGTCTCTAATGTTGTTGTAATGTTAACCATTTTGAGTTCTTTAAATCTCATGTGTTCCCCTTATTTCCCTTATCTTCCTTAAATAAAGCATAGATAAAGCACATCCAAGGTGCGTGGAAGTTTGTCAAAAATAAAGATCATACGAATTTATTTCTCCAATTTTATTACATACAGAAAAGATTTTCCAGACCACACAGGTCAGAATAGTGTAGACTGACTCATGTCAAAAACAGATACCGAGCTGCACCAGCGTTGTTGCAACTGCACATTCACAATTACTTACATAAAAGCTTCACACAGGATGTATCCAATTACATAATCAAATGGGAGATAAAAAGTTGGACTCCATTATTCTCTCATTTGAGAGAAACACACACGTCAGATATTGCACACATGTTTACACTATAAAAGCAGTAGAGCAAACTTTGATAACAGATGCACAGGTCCTCCAACTACTATGAAGCCAGAATATTAAGGGCCACATACCTCATACACTAAGAGAAAATAATTGTATCAAACTATAAGCCTCTCTTCCACTTTAAATAAGGTTGAGAATATTAATTTGGTGGAGTGTATGAAATTATCATTGAATGTGCTTCTTTCATTTAATTTCATTTTTCATTTTAATTTCATTTTTTATTAGGCATCCAGTGCTTGGGATCAAAATCCTCTACAGAAGATGATCCAAAGTTAAGTGTACATAGATTTTCTCTATAATTATTAATAATCAAGTGTGAAAATGACAATACAAAAAGCTTTGAAGTGCTTTGTAAGATGAGTGAGCAGAGAGGTTAAACGTTATAAGGCTTCAGCTGATCACACAAGCACACAAATTATCTTTCACATCAAATCTGCCAACTCTCAAACTAGGAATGTATAAGATTCTTTAAATGAGATTACATAACTGATTATAATAAGATGTTTAAAACCATTGTAAAATGTGACTATGATATACACATCCAAAGAGCCATGTCAGACCAAAATTAGTATAATTAGCTTCAAGTTAAAATCAAATAGATCAACAGTGCCACCTTGTGAGTAACTGTCATTGAAGCTTTTAAAACAAAGATGTACAGTAAATTTCAACAACAGAAGACTGATCGATTGTCAAATGTTCCTGTCAGCAACATGTCAAGGTTGCTTCACACTTTCCTCATAACCAAATAAGTTGTTCCAAATTTAAATGGGACTTTAAGTGTAACATAGCAATGTTGATGATGAGTTAGCGTGACACTATAGTGTCTTTAGCTGGTTGAAATACCACACAGATAAGACACACAGTTAAATTAACTTTTGTCTTCCTCAGATCAGTCCCCATCACACACCTTCAGCCCCTTGCTCCTCCAGAAACCGGGTCTGAATCGGGCAGAGCCCAGTGGCACTGCTACAGCAGTGGAGACTTTGTGGCTGGTGCATGATGGGAGGAGAAGTAGAAAGGCAGAGAAAGGCATGTCCACTTGGACGAGGCAGCAATATCACATGATTTCACAGCATGAGTTCTGTTTCCGTGCCTGAAACATTATTAAGGTCTTGGTTAGAACATGATGTACTGCAATACAACCAAATAAATTTGTAAATACTTACAGTTTTATAGAAAGCTTTGGACTGGTTCCCCAGGTGCTCAGATTTTGCAACAAGATCATCAAGTTTCTCCCCTCTCTCGAGCAAACTTTCCATTGTGTGGTGCTAAAAGAATAGTATTTTATATTGAAAAGCAATATTCACATCATGACACGTAATAGACTATACAGAATTGCTCAAAGAATATTACCAAAATAATCTTCGTCTCATCTAGCTCTGCTTGCACTTTGGTCATTGCATCAGCTTCCCTGGGATTCTAAAAGAAACAAAAAAAAGATTGTGATTTTTATTTATTTATTTTTTACATACAGTGGATAATGAAGGCTCTAAAGTGTTACAGGATGGACTTACCTGGTATTTAGCCAGATGAACATCTAGCGCTTTGTAGTTGATGGTTTCAGGGTTACCTGAAGGCCAGTCTATACTGTCCACTTGCCTGGAGAACTCATCTAATACCTGCACAAGGGCCTCACAGTGAATTTGGAGAATTATCAATGTCTATAATTCTGTGTGTAATACAGTTGTATTGTTTCTTACCTTGTCAAGTAAAGTGAAACAGACTCGCTGAGGATATTCTGTATCTGCTATGACTACAGCTCCCAAATTATCATTCCTCACATAGACATGACATAAGTATTCTACAAGAAAAGGGAGCAAATTCATGATTTGTGTGTGGATTTAAAAATGTACCCTATTGTTGGACATTTACCATACCTTGCTCTTTTACAGAGGCACGACTACCCTGTGTTGTCCTTTCCACAATCAAGGCACTGGTGAAGGTCATAAACTCCTGAACACTAAAAAATCAAATCACAATAGAGGAAAATATTATATCCAGATACTGTACAATTGAAAGCACAAGAGAACATATGCATTGTTTTTAACCCTAAAGCCTCCAAAGGGGATTGGGTCTTTGCTGTGGCCTTACTAGTGTCATTGTTTTAGGATTAATAAGGTTAAATAGAGCATCCTTTAATTGTTATTTATTCTTTATCTCTGTGCAGCACCTGCTTATTTGTAAAATGTGCTAGTGGTATGTAAATAGGGTGGATTTTGGATATGAATTTGGTCAGCATATATATGTACAGCAAGTATAAAAGATTTTACATTAAAAGACGAGGAACACTTACTAAAATGGACAAAAAGTGAGACTACTTACCTGGACCGCTGAAAGAAACTGAAGGAAGAGAGATCATAGGCTGCTTTGAGGAGGTTGGCTTTAGTAGCCCCTTTGTAAATAACACTAAGACTGTACAGCTTCATACTTCGACGCTGTCAACAGAAAGAAATAACAAATGAGCTGGCATAAGACGAGTCACAAGAATGCTGGGGCTGATCCATATCCATATCTTATTTAGCACAAATGCCGCTAACGTTAACACAACCGCAAATAAAGCAGCTGCTCAAGCAAGTGAAAGTAGCATTAGCTATCTTAGGCTAACAAGCTATCAATAGTGTAGACACGCAAGACCTACGCTCCCATCAAACTAAGTGTATCATGAATAATAACTACTTTTCTCACTTATCTGAAACCAAAATCTGTCCCGAGTTAAGTATTTGCCCAGTCAGATGGGAAGCTACGCTACTTTTGAGGCCTGTCCAAATTAGCTTTACCACAAACCAAAAGCGCTGAATATTTGAAAAACAAAATACAATGGGTTAAGAGTACAAAGATCAAACCCATTTATAAAAAAGTAATAAACACCATTACATGATCCAAAATGAACGTTAACACTGACCTAACTGTTTACTGTTTGTAGATTAACCAATCACCACGTCACGACCATGGATGTATACGGTTCAGCGCTGGAAACGGTCCGCAGTAACACGTCTCCATCTTTTTAGTTCCGCACATATGGTTCCGCATGAAATGTTTTACAAATGTATAGATTGTTAGGAAGAAAATGCAAAAACATAGCATAAAACATAACATAGTTTTAAATAGTTTATTAAGTCACTAAGTTAAGAGATATGAAATCAAATTCTAATATTTTAATAGCCTAATAATTCAAAAGATACAAACAATGTGACTACTTATCTACTACCTAGTGTCTGTCTGGGGCATCTTACATGAGGTAGGTAGGCATTATATCTATTTGATGCAGTCATTTACATCCAGCCTTTTGGTACTCCTTGCTTTGTCATGGTTTTTCTGGTAATTTTGCTTCATTAAACAAATCCCCCTGGCTACTTTACTCAGTAGTTAAGTGTTTTCCATACCAGAGATGTGCCAGTAATTCGTTCCTAGGGTAACACACGGTAATTGCCTGTCATGGAAACCACTAAGCCTTCAGGTGCAGCTGTTATCAGGTCAGCCGCATAGGAGTTATGGTTTTATTTCCTGGAACCACTGGGCATGGGTACCTCTTTACTGAAATTTGGCTCTAAAAACATCCGCATCTTACAGGATGCTTTCTTTGGATATTTTTGTGCAACTGCCTTACTGTTGAGGAGGATTGTTCCCATCTTTTCTTTTCAGTCAAACTCAGAA
This sequence comes from Periophthalmodon schlosseri, assembly GCA_000787095.1. Lineage (NCBI taxonomy): Eukaryota > Metazoa > Chordata > Actinopteri > Gobiiformes > Gobiidae > Periophthalmodon > Periophthalmodon schlosseri. The sequence continues at coordinate 54,410 of KN483425.1, read as the reverse complement.
TAGATCTGCAACAAATGAATGTAATGTGTACTTTTGTGTTGTCTTATTGCAGTCTTCTTGAAGGCAAGTAATTGTTATTTTTTGTTTTGGATTTGAACTTCAAGAGAATGAAGAGGAAGCATCAGCTTTTCTTTTTGAAGAGCATACGTTGAAGATACCATCTGACTATGTAACTTAATAGTAAAATATAGATTTTACCCTATTCAAATATATGCACTTTCAACAATCTGGGGAATCAATTTTTGTCTGCTTCTCAATATTTGATGTATATCATTTTTGCAAAACATTTTTGCAATAACAACTAAAACTTAAGATAAAACACATATTGTGAACAAGAAACTTGAAGAACAACAGACAAGCCCTGATGGTCCGCAGGACACATGGAATTTAATCCTCTTGATCCCATGGAAAAGGTAAGGGCTTTTATTAGGATTGAGAACATTTAAAAGTTATAGCTTCAGATGCTGTGATCTTTTCATCTAACCTCTTTGATATGATGGTTGATATATCAGACAATAATGTAATACCATTTTAATTAAATTAAATGTATCTTAGATTTTGCTTCCACTTGAACTACACATGACTTGATTGGTTGTTGTTTTTTCAAATCACGCCACTGAGACTGTGTCACAATTTGGGTTATTCTGTAATGCAGGTCAAGGCACATGGACATGTGGCTAAGAAAAGCTCTGACCCTTGCAGAGGTAAACCATTGCAGCAGATAACAGCAGCTAGCCTTCACCTTTGTTAGCTTTGGCAGGGCACTGAACCCTCACCTGTGCTAAATTTAGAGCAGTTACTAATTTTGACAACTGTTGTGTATTTGTGGATCAAATAAAGGGCATCTTTTTATATCCCAGGTCCTGAACTTGTTTCGGGGTCACAGGTTGAAGGCTCACAGCCAGTGACAATGACAGTAGCGTGAAAGTTTTTGTTTGTTTGGAGTTTTTTTTTTATAGTTTTGCAAATTGCACTATTTACATCACTGTGTAACACCTTTTAAGGTTCTATCTGTTGTCACTGTAGAGGCACCCTTTTGAGGATATGGTTCTATAATGGAAGCTTTAATTAGAGGTTGATCTGAGAGGGTTCTGTGTTGTTAGTTCTGTGTTATCCTGATAGAACCTTTTATTAAAAGGGTTCTAACAGGACAGAAAAGAACAATTTAGACAAAAATAGAACCTTTATAGGCTTCAAAGAACCTTTTCTTTTTGCCTTGAGGTGAAGGTGGTAAGAAAAAACTGGTATTTTTTTTTTGCTAAAAAATATAATGACAAAATCAGTTACTTTTGACCCGTCTACTGAGTGTACTGTCTTGACAGACATTGAATGTTTTTTTTTATTATTATTATTCAGACACACAGTGTTGAAGTACACTGGTGTAGGATTGAGGGTGCTTTGCGAGGGTGAATGTGGGACAGCAGATGGAAATCCAGCATCTTTACCCCTAATGATTATAATAAATCAGTCAAAAGACTCTAAATATAATAATGAATGTTTAACAGAGCTGACATTATAACAAAATCTTTCTTTGTCACCATGCTGGTTATGTTACCCAAGGAGGCTGTAACCTTTATTATTTATTATATTAAAGCATATTTGCATATGTAATACATATAAACATTCCATGCTTCTCTCAAGGAATTTAATTACAGTATTAATTGAGAGCAGTCATGTAATTCTATGTTTGCAAAGGGGTGTGTTTAACCTCAGAGCAGCAGATGGGGCGAGCTCTGAAAGGGCTGGACTTTACGTAAGATGATGACCAGCCCACTTTTATTCAGCCATAAAAACAGCCGTTTGTCTGATTCACCTCCACTGCACTTGACTGACTGGACAGAGCTCATCTCTAGAAACAATATCAACATTTTAAATCCACAAAGATGCCGTGTGTCACTGCTACTCTTGATCAAATGGCAGACAATCCCACTCACTACAACTCAACTCTCATTGAAAGAGTTCTTATGGTAAGTTTCTATTCTCTGAGACACAAGGGATGCAGCTGAATGACAACCAAATTATAGTCTGTCCATGTTTAGTCTGACCTGTCACCTTTTCCCTCCATTTCAGATAGAGGAAATTCTGTCCAAATTCAGACTGAACAAAGAAGAACTTGAAGAAGTGATGAATAGGATGCAGCGGGAGATGGAAAGAGGTCTCCGTATAGAAACCCACGAAGAGGCCAGCGTCAAAATGCTTCCTACCTACGTCTGTTCCACCCCAGAAGGATCAGGTACATTCCAGCAAGGGCTGCAAAAATGACTTTAGTACTCGATTGATACACATTAATGAACACAAATTGTTATTTTTTCACAGTATGTAAAATAGTCAACGGTTTTTAAAATAGTCAATTAGTCATTATTATTCAGATTAATCCTTTAAATACTAATACCAGCCATTTGCTTTCATAAAGTAATAAACTGTATGTGTTATTTCAGAGGTTGGCGACTTCTTGGCTCTAGACCTGGGAGGCACAAATTTCCGTGTCATGCTGGTTAAAGTGGGAGAGGATGAAGATAGGAGCTGGAAAATTGAAACTAAAAACCAGATGTACTCCATCCCAGAAGACGCCATGACTGGGACAGCAGAAATGGTGAGTAATGCTAGACTTGATCTAAAGAGAATTTGCAGGGCTTTGCTCAAAATTAACATCTTGCTATATTTTTGTCCCTGCAGTTATTTGACTACATAGCAGAGTGTATGTCAGACTTTTTGGGCAAACACCACATCAAGCACAAAAAGCTTCCTTTGGGGTTCACCTTCTCCTTTCCTGTAAGACATGAGGATTTGGACAAGGTAAAAACATTAAACACCTGATAAAGTGGTGCCCATCATTTACAGTTATCTAAAAGACACGTGTCTTGTTTCAAAAGGGCATCCTGCTCAACTGGACAAAGGGCTTCAAGGCATCTGGTGCTGAGGGCAATAATGTAGTGGGCTTGCTCAGGGATGCAATCAAGAGACGTGGGGTAAGAAAATGTTATATTGTAGTATTTTTAATGCAAGTATATCAAAGGCAGCTGAGTAATGTGTTGTTTTTTTAGGAATTTGAAATGGATGTTGTCGCTATGGTGAATGACACTGTGGCCACTATGATCTCCTGCTACTATGAAGATCGTAGTTGTGAAGTTGGCATGATTGTTGGTAAGCATTCATTCACGTTCCAGCAGAGTCAACATGTGTTTTCAAGGCTCAATATTTGTGTGTTTGTATTCATCAGGCACTGGATGTAACGCATGCTACATGGAGGAGATGAGGACCGTGGAGTTGGTGGAGGGGGAGGAGGGGCGCATGTGCGTGAATACTGAGTGGGGGGCGTTTGGCGACAATGGCGAGCTGGAGGAGTTCAGACTCGAGTATGACAGAGTGGTGGATGCGGCCTCCATTAACCCCGGGCAGCAACTGTGAGTAACAATGTTTTTAATTTAAAGTCACAGGGGGCATGTGCTGAGGTGCATGGCCAAAGGGAGGGGCCACACTAAAACGTGATTTCTCCTCACATCACATAGTCAGCTGACTCTGATCTGAGGGCTCTGTGCAGTTGCCGAGTGACCAGCTGCTTTTGTTAATGGTCCTACGTCAGATTCTTGGTCATCAACTCTAGCTGGCTTTTTAGCTCAAGTCGCCTTCACCTTAATGACTGTTTACAATTACCACTACTCTTGACACACTACAAATTGATATTGTTGAGCAAGAGCAAACAATGAACATTGAACCTTTAAACAGATAGTCATTTAAAATCATTTCACTAATTTGACAATTTCAATCTTGATAAATGTATCTTTTTTTCTTATTTACCTGAAATTAGGGACCATGCTGTACAGTGTCACAATCCATGCTCCCTCGTCTGCAGCTACATTTGCATTTCTCCTAAACAACCAAAATAAATTTCATTCGAAAATGGGAAAAGGATAGGAAGGATTTCTCAGAAACCTTGTTAAAATCAATAAAACATTATTTTGCATTTTGTTTCTATTTTGTTGCAGATATGAGAAGCTCATCAGTGGGAAGTATATGGGGGAGCTGGTCAGGCTTGTCCTGATGAAGTTGGTGAATGAAAACTTGCTGTTTAACGGTGAAGCATCGGAGCAACTGAAGACACGAGGGAGCTTCGAGACTCGCTATGTCTCACAGGTGGAAAGGTGAGGATTGGTCTTTTATCTACCAAACTAAATAACATCACATATTCAAGAAGCTTATAAAATGTATATGTTTTAGTGACTCTGGAGACAGGAAGCAGATCTACAACATCCTGTCATCCTTGGGTGTCTTGCCCTCAGAGCTGGACTGTGACATTGTGCGTTTGGTATGTGAGGTCATCTCCACCCGCTCCTCCCACATGTGCGGTGCAGGTTTGGCAGCTGTCATCAATCGCATGAGAGAGCGCCGCTACCTGGACACGCTGAACATCACTGTGGGCATCGACGGCTCTGTCTACAAGCTCCACCCCTTGTAAGCAGTTTACACAGGTTTATGGTGATATGGTCACCATATATGATCACCATATAAGATATGATCAATCATCAGATTAATATTAACTGAATGTTTCTCTGTTTTAGTTTCCGCGACAGGTTCCATAAAGTGGTGCGAGAGCTGACGCCGAACTGTGAAATCTCCTTCCTCCAGTCTGAAGAGGGCAGTGGTCGAGGGGCAGCACTCATCTCTGCAGTGGCCAGTAAGATGGCCGCTGCATGCTGACATAAGAACTACCTGCACAATGTGGAGGGACCCTCAGTAAAGACATGTGAGAGCCTGAACTCTCACTGTTGAACTGTTGCTGGTGTGAAGTCATAAAATGACTGAGCCAAAAAGTCTTGATGCAATACTGTAACTAATGTAAATATTTCAGGTATTTCATTAGCATTCACTTTACCCAGTGGATGAAGACTCCAGTGTTATTCATTACTGATGTTTGAAAATGCCCTGGCCTATTTTAGGACACTGCTGTAAGCAATTATTATTATAATGAAATGTTGTACATACAAAATCCTTTGTTGTTTATAAAAGTTTGTCTGTACTGTAACTGTATATTTAATACTGTCCTGTTTGGACTTGTATTATATATTGCTTTGTTGCGCTTAACTGTAAATAAAAGAATTAACAAACAATAGACATTTGGTAATAGTGTTTTTATCCCTACTATTTACTGTATTGCAGTGCCAGCAAAGTATAATTTGAGTAAAAACATTGATCACACTGGGACACTGGGATGGTTTCTAGTATGAATTAATTCTAGCTAAACAAGAACTGATCTAAACCTTGGATACAAACCTTGATACAATAACAGCTTGAACTTGACCCATTAATGTTACATACCTGACTTTAGTCTGATTTCCAGTCGCATAAAGCCCTATCAAATGTGTCTAACTAACTGTAATTTTGATGTGGATTACAGAATATTTTAGGATCATCCAGATTTAACCCACAACTGGCCAGATACTACTCTCACCTCTACTTTCTCCCCTGTCCTTTGCCCTATCTGCCCTCTCCAGTCCAGAAGAATCCTGGTGCTTCAGTTCTTATCAGTTGCTGCAGTGGCACAGAGACAGACACAGCCATGTAAGGGACCAAGCTGTCCTCTGGTGCTATTGTAGGAAGGCAGCAGATAACAAAAGTGAGATATAAAACTCCCCCCATGGGTTTAGCTCAATTTGGAGTCTACCTATAATCACATCAACATGGTAAGTCTGGCTTCTAATTTGTATTTGACTACATAACGGTTTCTCAGCATAATTTTTCAAAGCAAATGTGTGTATAAGTATTTGTTATGTTTATATTGTTTTATTTATTATAGGCAAGTAAAAAAGCCTCCAACAAGAGACAAAGGGGGGCACAGAAGTCCTGCTCCAATGTATTCTCCATGTTTGAACAGTCCCAAATACAAGAGTTTAAGGAGGTAAAACTGCATAAATACATTTCTATCATGGTACTATACAAAACCACAGATTGGATACATGTTTAAATTTGAATGCCAATTAAATTCCTGTTTTTAAAGTGAGCTGGTCGAGCCTTGAGTGCGTCCTAAGTATAGACTATGATAGCTTTGAAAATGGGGTAGCTGATGTACACAAATTGTATTAATTTTTAAAAGACAAAATTACAATTCAGCAGCTGTGTATCATGACATATCTCATACTGCATGTCGTGTTTTAAAATGTCAACTTTATTTATAATTTTAGGCTTTTGGCTGCATTGACCAAGATAGAGATGGTGTCATTAAAAAGCAGGACCTGAAGGAAACCTATGCACAACTAGGTGAATTACAGTGTATCACATTGATGTAATAGACATCATATAGTGGCATAAAGTTTGGCAAATTTTATATTTGATAAATGTTATCTGTTGATTTATATTTTGGTCTATTTTAGGAAAACTAAATGTCAAAGATGAGGAGTTGGAAGAAATGCTGAATGAAGGAAAGGGTCCCATCAACTTCACTGTGTTCTTGACTCTCTTTGGCGAGAAGCTCAATGGTGAGTGCCTTTTCAAAATACTTTTATCTTGACTTGACATGCTTTGATAATACTTCAACATTTGTTTATAACAGGTACTGACCCTGAGGACACAATACTTTCTGCCTTTAAACTTTTTGATCCAAATGGAACTGGATTTGTGAACAAGGATGAGTAAGGATTTTTTTTTTAAGGATTCAAATAAGAAATAATAAGCTAAATGTATCTATCATGCTGTGCTGTTCTAGGTTTCGACGACTACTGATGAACCAGGCAGAGAAGTTCACAGCAGAAGAGGTTGATGGTTTTTACATTCATCTTATTTAGGTATTTATTTGTTTATATTTAAAATCAATACCTTTGTGCTTTGTTTTCAATCTCCAGACAGATCAGGCCTTTGCTCTTGCTCCCATTGATCCAACTGGCAACATCGACTACAAGTCTCTGTGCTACACCATCACACATGGAGATGAGAAGGAAGAATCCTGAAGTCATTCATTTATTTTCTAAACAGATATTTTTGGTAACTGGCTATTCATTTTCAATGATTTGCAGTAAAATATTGTCTACTGAGTGTCAGTATTGTACACTGTCAGCATTCTTATAACATTAAATTTCATTTGTAGCATGTTTTGGGCTGAACAATTTGTAGATTTTTGCAAAATGCTTTTGATTAAAATTTGCAAATAAAATAACTTTATATGTCAGGTTATTGGCAGACCATTGCTTCTCTGCTCCCTTTGATATTATGTAGTTCAGGATAAAAAAAATATTTGGAAAAATCTAATTGTGATTTTTGAGACAAATATTTTGAGTAGATGTTTTAAAATCTGGATTTAGTTCACTGTGGAACTTTTCCTAGAGCGTTACCATTTGAGACAGGACTGGAATATAAACTGTTAACAGACAATATGAATTTCAGAACTTGTTTGTTTTAGGAGGAAAAAGATGGGATATTTTGTTGATTGCAGAGGGCATTGCTAATCACATAGGTCTAATTGCAGACTCTACAATCTGCATTCAAATTACGTTTAGTTTGGATTATCATCAATCTTGCATCTCGATTATGACGGCCTGGGTAATTATATAAAGATGGAATTTCAGACAATTAAGTTAAACATAAAATCTTCATTTACATTTATGAAAACAACTCTATCCAGTAAGGAGTTAAGTGATGGCACAGGAGACACTGACCCACGGCTCACATCACTTTTATTGGACCTGACCTCGGCTGCTTTCTTTTGGTCCACTGTTGCCACGGAAACAATAACAAACAGCCCGACCACATTCTGCAGCTCCACAGCACGGCCACAGTCCACCGCAGAGGACCACGAGTGTGCAGCTTCTCCAGGCAAGAGGCAATCTGCAAGCTGTAAATCACCGCTTTTGAACAGGCGGATGCACTGATAAGTTTCTCTTGCGCGCCTGCAGCACAGAGAGATGTCCGCTGCGGCTGGACCAAAGGAGGCAAGGACAGACACTGACGCAGGGTCCGCAGGAGTGAAGAAGCCAGGAAAAAACAACAAACCCTATGACTCCTATCTGCTACGGTCAGTCAGTCACGCTGTGTAATATTCAGGCAAAATGACGAATGAAATCTAGCAATCTAACATTACTGAGAAAAGCAGCTTGGATCTTCAACTTGGTATGATCTGAGTATCACTGAAGGTTTACAGATAGTTTTTTACATGTTATTTTTGTGCGAACATATCAGTACAAGCGGTAACTAAGTAAAGAGTTACCAAAATGTAGGCTTAGCTTGTGCAATAAGCCTAATGCATTTAACAAATTAATTGGTCTAAGTCTAATAGTCGTTTAAAATGAACTGGGAGCTCGCGTCTTTCCCTTGGCATCCCCCCCCTCTCTCTCTTTTTCGCCGCCCCTCGCTCGCTCCTGTATCACACAAGTGCAGAGCGCAGGGACCGGAGCAGAGCAGATGTAGAGGAAGGTACACACAGGTAGGCCTAAATCAGCTCACACAGACATCTCATGGACAAAGGAACGATTACTCTAATGAGTCAATGAAATTACACGCGCTTAAATACAGGAGCGATCTGTCCCTGCGCTCGCTGTGATCCCTCCTGTCCCATCTTTCTACTTTGTTTTATCGCGGTCCGTTTAGAGATAGACAGATCAAGTCCTGTCTTTGAAAAAAAACATTTGCAAAAGTTTCAGCGCATCTACGATGTCAAGTTTCCGTGATAAACAACTAGACGTTTTCCTGGTGCTTTCAACATAAAAAAACTCAAATGTTTACCACTTACGCAAAGGGCTTTATTGTGAAAAGGTTGGACAGGATGGACACTAATCAAGCTTAACTCGCAGACGGCC
>KN483425.1:0-37724 GCA_000787095.1 Periophthalmodon schlosseri | reverse complement strand
CCCCTCTTCCCCCCCCCCCCCCCCCCCCCTTCCCTCTCTCTCTCTCTCTCCCTCTGTATCTGACAGTGGTCTGTCTGTTAGTTTGCCTTTCAAAGACTTCCTGAAACTGTTTGCAGAGTGGTCCCTACATACCATCTGACGAAGCTGTTTCTTGGCCAACGTGAGCCTAAGTCTTTCTTTTGATATTTGAACATTACTGCTCAAAACACGAAAACACGAACAAGATTGGATTTGAATGTTTTGCAGATCGACTGTTTACACTCTTATCTTATCTATGCATTTCATAACACCATTATTTTTTAGCTTCTTGAATACCCTCCATGCTATTTGCAGATGGATAATATTTAGTAAATGAAATTCAAGACCAATTTCATATTTGTATCTACAATCATAGATACAAATCATACAATCACGTTGTCATAGATCAGTAGAACATTCAAACTATACATGCATTTAAAACAGACAAATATGCCACTTGTTTCAGTGTAGTTCAGTGAGGTTGTATAAGGTCATAGAATGTCTAATAGTTAAAAATAACAAATCAGATAAGGGAAAGTGAACAAAGTGCTAAAGCCATTACAACACAATTGCTTATATGGGGGTAAGAGCTGCAAAATGAATTATTGTACATTTTAGGTTTGTTACAATGGGAACTATAGGAAACTCACTTCTTGTCAAACATACTAAAACCTAACCACCAGTTGTAGCAGTAAAACATTTGTCAGGAAAAACGTTGGTAATCCCTCAGGCACCAAACAAGAAGGAGCAAGTCTGGGCCTATTATATTGGTATTTTCCTCACTTAAATGCGTGTTTCTTCTCACTGTATAGATGAAAAATGATAATGTCTTTCACCTCTGCAGAGACAGTACCTTTAGGGCAACCTTTTCATGTGAAGCAAAAATGGATAGGGGAACGTAATGGAGCATATAATGACACAAAAACAGTTGTTTAGGCTGCGAGCTTATTTGAATAGTTTTGCTTAATCGTCGAGTCATGAACAGCCCTCCCCAGTTGAGTTTCCCACTAATCTCTGCTAAGGCCACAGGCAGTAGCTTCCAGACCCAATTGGCTCGCACTACCAAACCCACAGAAGCAGGAAGTATGAGTAAAGCAGTTCCACATGGCCAGTGTATTGAGAGCATAGGCTTGTGTTATGGTAACCTCCCCGGGCTCTGGCACCTCACACCCAAACACTTCCTCTGGGTTACATAGATGCTGTATGGAAAAGACTAAGGAGGAGAAGGAGGGGATGGGGCCAGGTGCAATTCATATTAAGAGAAACTAGAGATGTCCATTGGCAAGAACTACTGTACATATTACAATATAAGTGCCAGAATGGATCGATGTGTCACCAAAATAAAGATTATATATACATTTACCTTATGTTTTATCCAGAACTGTAGCAATTAGCAAAGCAATTATCATTATTTGTTAAAAACAGACAAAAAAAGTATCTTGTTTTTAATAGCATGTAGCATGAGGTTACAACTTAATTTTTAATATTTGTTTCAAATGCAGATTCAAGGCAAGGCAAGGCAGGTTTATTTGTATAGCACTATTTGTAACCAAAGTAATTCAAAGTGCTTTACAGATAAGAAAGACAACCAAAGTAATTCAAAGTGCTTTACAGAATAAGAAAGACATTAAAATCACAATACTACAAATCAAAGCATAAATAATCACAAATAATCATCATGAAATGAACATTAAAGGAGAAGAGTGCAGACTAAAAACCTTTCAGTCATATGCACAGCTAAACAGAACTGTTTTGAGTCTGGATTTAAACATTGTCAAAGTAGAGGCCTGTCTCACATCTTCAGGAAGACTGTTCACCAGGGCACCAGCAGGAGGCCGGTCCGGTTGAACACATCAAAGGAAAGGGTTAATGGGATAAAAAGTGATTGTGCTTAATTTCTCCCATGTGATGGCTGCACCTTGAACTGCGCAACCCAATAAATAAATACGGACAAATCAATTACGTCTATATACTGAATAACTATTTCTGTGAAAGAGGATTTCTTTACCGTCAAACTACCCAGAGGGCTTCTCTGTTAAACATTGCAGAGATTTTGTATATCACAATTAAAGGATTACCACTAACACTGTAACCACAATGTTTAAGCAAAGTCCTACCAAAGCACAGGAGTTTGTGTGCTGCAATATGTACAGATCTCTAAAAGGGTCTCTTTTGTAAGATTCGTCCTTGCTTCATCTGCTCTTCACCACTTGCTTTTCTCTGCTGGGAATATCGTTGCAAGCAGAAAAGTCAGATAACATGGTTCCTCAATAGAAAAATAGAAAAATAAAAAGGTTTTTCTTTTCTTTTTCTTGCATGACAGGTCACGTTAAAACAAACATGAGAGACACTTTGACAGAATGCAGTTCATACTCATATTAGAGTATAATTCTGCTCTGAATGACACAGGGTGCAGTGTGTATATATCAGCCTGCATGCCTTAAGGATGAGTCTGCTGGACCAAAGCCATTTCAGTCAAAGCTTTTCATCTCCAAATTCAGCATTTTGCCTATTGCAAAGTTTCCCTAATACTCATACTATTCAAGCAAGATAAGTTTATCTTTGTGATCCATAGAGATACCGACCAGTTTAACATATAGCACTTAACACATATAGATAAACTATGTAGGGGTCAGAGTAGCAAGTAAGGTAACCATTTTCTTCTTAACTCTTGGGATGATGAAATGGGATCTGTTATTTCACAGTGATCCAGACACATGCATAGTTGTGGTTAAAGATTTGAGTCTTGAGTCTTCCAGCACATATGCTAAAGGCGCTCAAATGACCTAGAAAGCTGAGCATGACTTCAATAAGCAGCAGGAAACGTTAGCACTGCATGGTTCCATTCTTTAACATCTGCTTTAGACTATTGCACAATCTGTATGTTTTCTCTTGTATGTTTACACTAGTTAGACATAAACTAGACACTACACTTTTAAACACCTTTAAATCATTGTGATGCAATATACTTTGTACTAACACAGCATGCTTTCCATTTAGCCCTGAAGAATAATGTCTGTCTCATTCATTCTGTAGAATAGTTTTAGTGTAGGAGGGAGGGGTGGTCCTGGAACAGTCTTGGCATGTTTGGACTCAGCTTGACACAAACCCACCTACACACGGGAGCTAATAAAGGGACCCCTGGCACACAAGTTGTTTGTAGAGAAAAGTCAAAAGTCGTTTTTACAGGATTGTCTTGTGTAGGTGTAGCTGTATCTTTGTATACACTGGGCAGAATGTAGGCCACTGGCTCTGTGTGTGTTCAGCAGCAGACCTCAGTGATCAGTGAATAGCCCGCACCAGTGAGAACATGCAGGAATACTTGCACAGTTTGTCTTGCTGCAGCTGACAGAGAATGTGCCTCAGGGAGAAATGGGTGCAATGTTCCACATTTGCATTTTGATTAGTCAGAAAAATTGTCAAACTATTCATATGACCTTTATAAAAAAATAATAAACTCAAAAAGGCATGGCAAGACATGTTGGTGAATTATGGATGCATGGCCATACAAAAGAAAACTAGACATGCCCAGCTGCGCATCTAAATGTTGCAAAATACAGTGGCAAATGAGTGGATTATGTTACATTAATCTACTGCAAATAGAAGAAAGTTAGTTCACAGTTCTTCCCACATTACACAATCTCTGTAACTCTCTGGGAGTTATTATTCCATCGGCCAGTGGCCACAGACCACAGATGTTATTAGTCTACAACAGAATAAAATGATGACAGTTACACGTTTGTATTTTCAGAGAGGCTTCTTTTCCCTTCCAGAGGGCTACTACTTCATTGAGCCTTTACAGAAACCCTCTGGTCATTCTACTGAAGGTCCAGAGCCTCACGTGATCTACCCAAAAACTACTGCCACCTCCAACAGAAGAAAACGAAGTGATGCTGGAGATTCACACAGCCCCTGTGGGGTTCAAGGTTGGTGCTGGTACAAGTGTCAGTGCTGTGAAAGTTATTAGCATCTATTAGCATATAGCCTGTGTAATATTGCATAACAAATATGTTTTAGACAGTCCAGAGGATTGTGCACAAGTGGAGAGAGAGAGGGAAGAATGGGAGAGAGAACATCAGAAAGAGCCAGTTCAGTCCCGGCAGCAGCGCTCCGTCAGCAGAGAGCGCTGGGTGGAGACTATGGTGGTGGCTGACGCCAAACTTATTGAGTATCATGGGAGTGATAATGTTGAGTCATACATATTCACTATCATGAATATGGTAAGCATTTTATGCTGTCTAAGCATTCCCACTGAAATCATTTTGTTATTAAACATGAAAATTTAACAGGTGGCTGGCATTTTTCATGATGCCAGTATTGGCAATGCTGTCCATGTCATCTTGGTTCGACTTATTCTTCTTCAAGGAGAAGAGGTAAAACAAATGTTCTTTTCTAATCTCTCTTTTTCTAATCTCTCTACTTTTCTAATCTCCATACAGTCAAACTATAACTATCATTAAATAGTTGGTTATTAATTTATGGAAGTGTTCAGTTTTACATGAATTTAATTATATATTGTTAATGTTTTCCACCAGAAAGGGCTGAAGATCATTCACAATGCAGACACCACTTTGGCAAGTTTCTGTGCCTGGCAGAAAAATATAAATCCACAAAGTGACACACACCCAGCTCATCATGACCTTGCTGTGTTGGTTACTCGGTAAGTGACAAGACTCACAGATGCAGACACAGTGAATAATTACAAAACAGTGTATTTCTATACATTTTTTAAGAAAAGACATCTGTGCTGGAATGAACCAGCCCTGTGAGACTCTGGGGCTCTCTCATCTGTCCGGAATGTGTCAACCTCATCGAAGCTGCAACATCAACGAGGATTCAGGGCTGCCTGTCGCCTTCACCATCGCTCATGAGATGGGCCATAGGTATGTCTGGCTTTTCAGATATCTATATATTAATATAGAATTAAGGTCATTGTACTCAGACTTTAACTTGTTTGTGTCTGAATGCAGTTTTGGGATCCATCATGACGGCCAGGGGAATGACTGTGAGGTGGATGGGAGGCACCCGTTCATCATGTCTAGACAGTTAATGTACGACAGCTCGCCCCTCACTTGGTCGTCCTGCTCCAAAGAGTACATCACACGCTTTCTGGAGTAAGTATATTATGTATTGCACTTAGCCTAAGATAGCTCAATTTGTATTAGTAAATGCAGTGACTCACAAGAGAGAACATGCGGTTTGGTTGTGCAAAAGCAGGCCTGACAAAGAAAACAGTCCACACCTTATTTCAACCACATGTTCCTTTTTTGGCTGTAACTATTGCCACGTTGGTTCCAGGATGTTCCAAATCTAAAACTTGTATTATGAGTTAAAAGGCAGGTGTGGCTATTAATACAAGAAGAATGTAAAATTGTCTGTTAAAAAGTCCTTGCCACTTTTTTTATAGTCGAGGTTGGGGTTTCTGTTTGGATGACCGTCCATCAAAGAAAGAGCTAACCACTCCACTGGCAAACTTGGGCGTGCGGTACACCACACAGCATCAGTGTCAGCTTCAGTATGGGCCCAATGCGACCTTCTGCTCTGAAGTGGATGTTAGTCGGACATGCACATTTTTATGAACTGTTTTAAACACTGATTTTAAAGTTATTTTTGCATTCTTCTTTCAGAATGTTTGCCAGATTCTTTGGTGTTCTGTGAATGGTTCATGTCGCTCCAAACTGGATTCACCCATAGATGGAACACGCTGTGGGCCAGGAAAGGTAACCCACTATTTAAGAACAAATAGGCAAGGCAAGTGTATTTGTATAGCACAATTTGTACACAAAGTAATTCAAAGTGCTTTACAGAAGAAGAAAAATCACTATACAAACAAATCAAAACATAAATAATCATCATAAAATTAACATTAAAAGAGAAAAGTGCAGAATAAAAACCTCTCAGTCATATGCACAGCTAAACAGAACTGTTTTGAGCCTGGATTTAAACATCAAAGTAGAGGCCTGTCTCACATCTTCAGGAAAACTTCTAGGTTTAAGCTGCATAAAACTGAAACGCTGATTCCCCGTGTTTAGTCCTGACTCTGGGCACCAGATTTATATTATATATCAAAGAATGCAAACCCACTGATTTATACGTTTTCCTCTCATTTAATAACTTAGTTTGTTTGAGTAATTCTGTATTGTCCTGCTTTCAAGGAATGAGTACTCATAAATGTAGACTCCCAGTCAAAAACATTGCTCCGTAGCCATTTACCAATAATAAAACAGTAAATGAAAATAAGTAGTTTTATTGTTTTGAACTGGACTGGATTTAATAGACTCTGGTTTCTATTATTCTAATGAATGTAGCTGTTTATTACAAACAAAAGTAAAATAATAAGCTACATAATCTAATCTATACATGAACTGCCTACATCAAGAACCTTTGTGTTTGCCCTGTGCTGTTGTGCAGTGGTGTATCTCTGGAGAGTGTGTGATCGTGGGGAAGCTGCCTGAGACGGTGAACGGAGGCTGGGGGCCATGGAGCGCCTGGTCCTTCTGCTCCAGGACCTGTGGCACCGGGGTCCAGTCTGCAGACAGAGAGTGCAACAGCCCCAAGTGAGACAGCACAAAGATCAGATACTTAAAATGCTATATTTCAAAATTTAGATGTATGTTGTATTTTTATTCATATATTTATTTAAGGCTTCTCAGTTATGCAAAATATGATCATGATTATATGGCTGATAATTTAAATATTGATCATATGAGACAGTTATTTTTGTATTGTCAAAGGTTAACCTGCAGGGGAAATATAGACTTTGTGATTTTATGATTTAAAAGCTACTGTAGATAGTGTAGAGTGTATCTGCAAAACAAGCGCAAGTCATTCAGAATAGATTTTCTTTTTAATTAGACCATTTCTGGAATTCACTGGGAGAGTAATTGCATTCACGGTTCAAATTCAATTATTTGCATAGCCATAATTTGATATATAATAGTAATAGTTGTAACAGCAAGAGTAGCAGAAATGATGGTACTGGCATTTAACGATTGAACTACTTCTAATAAAAAAGTAGTAATGAATCTAGGTGTAAGCAGTATTTTCAGTAATTTTCAGTTGTGTTTAGCTGTTTTAAAGACATGCTTTTACTTATTACTGTTATGTTACCAAAAATAGCTTCTATCTATTCTTTCTTAAGTGCCTTATATTATTTACACAGGCCTGAATTTGGGGGTAAATACTGCACAGGGGAGAGGAGGCGCTATCGAACTTGCAACACAAAACCCTGTCTGAACGAGCAGCCATCGTTTAGAGAAATGCAGTGCAGCGAGTTCAACACAGTGCCCTACCACAATGAGCTCTATCAATGGATACCGGTCACCAACCACGGTAAGCAGATAGTGACGTGGTGATGTAATTACACTTAGAGATCAACAGGGGGCAGCATTTCCACTAGAAATTGAAGGCATCTCCATATACAACAATTACACCTCTCTGGCCTATAATTGCAGTTTTTGCTGGGGTCAACACACATTTCTATGTTTTGTGTTTTAGTCCTTGTAATTTATGGTTTGTGTGTAATTACTTTACCTCAATCTGACAATCTTTGAGAAAACACAGCTGCCAAATTCCTTCTGTGCAGGACCACACACATAAACTGACTGAAATTGCTCTCTCAAAACACACTGTTGCAATTACTTCTAAATATTTTACCTTTTTCAAAAAATACGACTATGTAAAACACAAACAAGGCTGGATTTTAATGCGTGTTTGTACCATATGAAATACTTCTCATAATTTTCCTCTTTACAGTAAGTTGTTACCCAAAATCCTGATAGAAAATTATCTATATTTATCTGTCTCTGCTCTTTACCATCCTTAGTGAATCCTTGTGAGCTGCATTGTCGACCAGTGAACGAGTACTTTTCGGAGAAGATGCTGGACACTGTGACCGATGGGACGCCCTGCTTCATGAACAACATGTCGCGAAACATCTGTGTCAATGGAGTGTGCAAGGTAGTGTGGCTGGGTAAGAGAATAAAGGGCTGGGGTAACCAAATCACTTGTTGCACTGTAAAGAATGTGAGTGATATTCGATATACCATTTAGAAGGAACACTTTTTAAATTTATTTATTTATTTTTTACATAAAAAACACAACATAACGAAAACAACATAGCATAAAAACAGTGGGGGGTTGAGTAATAATAAATAATAATAAAAACTGTTTAGTCACAGCTTCATTTTTTGGGTGATTTCTCTCCAGAACCTTTTTGCGCACATAATTTTCAGTTTATGTTTGCTTTTTAACACCTTTTTAATGCATTTTCCTGATGAAAAATAACATCTTGTTTAGCTGTCTTTTTGTTTGGTAAACTCTTTAAACGATTTTTAAAAGATTTCAAACCATGCATATGTGTATTTGCGTCTGTACTGTTATGTTATTATGTGAATTATATGTGCAGGTTTGAAATAAATATTCCAACTAACTAACTAACTAAAATGTCATCAACCTTCTTTCTTATTCTTACCATTTGGTATAACAGGCTTAACCAGTGCAGTATCCCTAATTATATCCTTTAGTTTACCTTAGTCTGTGTGTGTGTCCAGGAGGTGGGCTGTGACTTTGGCATTGATTCGAATGCCGTGGAGGATCACTGCGGCGTGTGTTTAGGGGATGGCTCCAGCTGTGAGACCATCTATAATCGCTTTGATGAAGGAGAAGGATTTGGTGAGTTTAAAGATATCTGAAAAGCATTGCCTGCAGTATATGTGTGAACAGAAATGTCATTATTATGATGATGAGTTATGACGTCTGTCAGATTGATGGAGCACATCTCGAGGCACAAAGTCATTTCAGGACAGGATCCCCTCTTCACGCCCTTCTTTGTATTTTACTCTGTTGTCACGGCAACATCACTGTACAGCTGGCTACAACTTGGCGGTAACAGTTGTGTGTTTTTTTCAGCCAATGTTGCAACTACAAAACTTTTAAATTATTGTGGTGCTTTCTCATGCTCTGCTTTTGAAACAGATAATCAACAGATGGATGTCAAAGAAAGTCTCTATATTTTTTAGCAAACCACTGATCAAAAAGAACGTGCAACTTGTAAATGTGTTATTGTGGTTGATTAAAGTTTGCATTTATTGTCTTTGAAGTTTTGAATGGGAACGTTAGAATATATGTTTGTTGAAAATTTGGCAATGGTCAACATACATTGTTCACAGACACTGATTAGCATATTGATCTGAGAAATCTGAGAATCTTACACCAGATGCTCTTCCTGGTGCAATCATCTCCATTTATCTGGGCTTGGAACTAGTGCAAAAATCACAGTAGCTTGTGCCCCCTTGTGGTTGGATTTAAAAGTTGAGCTTTAAAACAAACAGGTGCAAACAACATGAATGTGCAACTAAAGAAAGACATGTTTATTTGGTCCAAGTTTTACCCCAGAATTCAAAGCTGATATTTTAATACATTCATCTAGTGTACGCAAAACCATAAAATGTACATTTTTTTGAGAGATTGACCCAGATGTGTAAGACTTCAAAAGGTTCTGACCTAGAAGTTAGTAAGGCACACAGCTCCTCAAAAATCATTAAACTTCAGACAACACACTCGTAGCTGTTTACAGTAAAAAAGAGAAACAGACCATTGCCCCCCACACAGAGCACAACACATGCCAGCCGCCCACTGCCTGAGCCCACTCTATTAAAGATCAGAGAGCATGTGGTCGCCTGGCAGCAGCCCCGGTGGCCCGTAAGTGACTAGTTCTGTCTGCGCAGGATACATAGACGTGGGTGTGATACCTGAGGGGGCGCGTGACATCCTGGTGACCGAAGTGGAGGAGGCAGGTAACTTCTTGGCACTGAAGAGCCATAACTCAGAGGAGTACTTCCTCAATGGAAACTACATCATCCAGTGGAACGGAGAGTACAAGGCGGGCGGCACCACGTTCTACTATGAGCGGACAGCCAACATGGAGAACCTGACAGCACCAGGACCCACGAATGAGCCAGTCATTTTACAGGTACTGCAAGGTCCGAAAGGAATTACACATGTCGCATGTCGTGAACTGCGGCTGAAGCTGTGTATAACTTAATTTGCTGATTTTAAGGGATGGACCCAAGTTGTGTTAGAGGTGCACTACGTAACTTTTTGGACAGAGGATCCATCACCTACATGTCTTCATGGAGATGTTTTGTCTTTGCCTGGAATGTTCCACAGTATCATATTAAACTTGGATATCTTCATGGAGACAAACAGGTGACACTACCAGGCCAAGTTACAGGTCAGATGGAGAGGCAAGATTTACAGTATAAATGGTTGTTTTTCTATTGACTATTGAGCTATAAAACAACTGTAATTTAATAAATGCAAGGTAGGTCAGTTTAGTGCCATACTGTGGAACATTCCAGGCAAAGTAATAACATCTCCATGTAGACAAGCAGATGGCAAACCCTCTCCCAAAAAAGTTACATAGCGCAAATTTAACATTGGCTCCATCATTTCATATCTCTAAATGATAATGTCTAAACTGGTTTCATTGAATGTAAAGCTGATCCAAACTTTTATGAGCACTTAGTTTTGCTTTTACCCTTTGTTGTAGCTTCTATACCAAGAAAACAACCCAGGTATAAAGTATGAGTACACCATCAAGAAGAGCCGAAAGACTGGAAATGAGATCACAGATGTTATTTACACATGGAGACATGGGGCCTGGACACACTGCAGCGCCACATGTGGACTAGGTTTGTATTCACTTCAGTTTGCTTTTATAGAGCTTGAGATCAAACGCTAAAAACTTTACCTTATTGGTCAGTTGTGCCAAACGTCGATAGAGATGTATTGCCAAAACACTATAAAAGCGTAAACAAAAGAGCTATGGAACAACTCAATAAGCTGCTGGTAAATACTAGGACTGTATTCAGCGAACGAAATTCTCACTCACAAGACTACACTTGCCCGGAAGTTCATGTAAAAACAACTATTTATGCAGAAAAACTAGGAAACTATGTATTTATATAAAGAAAGATTAAACTTGTGAATCACGAGTTTAATCTGCCTTTTAAGGCAAGGCAAGTTTATTTGTATATAAAGTTTGTACACAAAGTAATTCAAAGTTCTTTACAGAATAAGAAAGATATTAAAATCACAATACAACAAATCAGAACATAATTAATCACAAATATTCATCATAAAATAAATTAAAAAATTAAATCTCCTTAATTAAAGGAGAAAAGTGCAGAATAAAAACCTTTCAGTCATATGCACAGCTAAACAGAACCATTTAGCTGTGCATATAACATTTAACATATAAATACCAAAAAAACAAAACAAAAGAACTATTCAACGAACTCACTCACCAACTTCTCCTTTCTGCTTGAAACTCTCTGAGGTGTCCCAACCTCGTGGATAGTGGATACACTCATTGTTTAAGGGTTAAAGGGCATTTTGGATTGACTGTCCCTCGGTTTTACAGGTGAGCAGCATCAGCCTGTGCGCTGTGTTGAGATCGATGTGGGGGTTGTGGACGACTCATTGTGTGATCCAGAAACACAACCACAAGACCGATACAGAAAATGCAAGAACATGGAGTGTCCAGCCAGGTCTACAACTACTTCAATTTTCTGCCAGCATTGTAGTCAGTGATAAAAACTGTAACATTTTGATTTCTTCTTTTCAGGTGGTGGGTTGGGGGCTGGCAGCACTGCACTACCACCTGTGGGTCAGAAGGAGTACGCTCGCGGACGGTGTTGTGTGTCCGCACTGTCTCTGGGGAAGAGACTGTGCTGCACCCGATAGAGTGCAAACATCTGCTCAAACCCAAACGTGTGGTCCCCTGCAACAGGGACATCCCATGTGGACAAGAGTGGACCATTGGAGAGTGGGAAGTGGTAAGTCAACATGTGTTAAAACCAGTTGCTATAGCAACAAATAAATACTCCATGACTCTGAACAGTTTGGGGGGTCTCCAGTAAATCATCTGGCAGTGCTTTCCAACAGCACATTATCTGGAACTGTTTCAAAGAGCACACCATTGTTGCTCATCCTAACTAAATTCGAACATAGAAGCGTACATTAAAAACAATAGAAATACATTATAACACATCAAATATAGAGTTCACTCATTAAGAATACTTTCTGTTGCTTTGTTTGAAAGTGCCCAGTTACATGTGGTGGAGGAGTCCGCTCTCGCACTGTCACCTGTGCCCTCGCCCCAAAGAAGAGCTGTGACATGTCCATCAAACCTCGCTCCCGCTCGCTGTGTGGACTGCAGAGTTGTCCTAACCCAAGTTTGCGGAGACGTCCCGGGCCTCCTCCCAAATACCGCCGGATTTACCCCCCAAAGCGCCAACCCACCAAACCTTCAGACTTAACATCTACTTGGTTTCCATCGACAACCACATCCACAGCTGCTCCAACTGTTTACAGTCCAACCACCAGACAGTCTACTCTCTTTAATTCTACCACCTCAGTATCTAACTCAGACATACTTGATCATGAGTTTAATGTTGTGTGGACAGAAAAAGGAAGATATGCCACTCCTACTAAAAGGAGCAAAAACGGCAAAAATCCAGAAAATACCAGAAATAAAATGCAAGAGGAAGAAGAGGAGGGCAGCACTCCCAATGTAGGGATGTATACGCCCGGTTATGACTACATTGCTGAAGACAGAGCTGAAGAGGAGATTATCGACTTGGATGTTAAAACAACAACTGAAGCCAAACCATTGATTACTACGCAGACCGCTAGAGTGACCACCAGGAGTCCTCAGCCTTTGTCCACTCTTCGCAATAATAAATACAGCAAAAGATTACCCATTTCAACCCCAAAGACTGTAACATCTCTGAGTACTGACTTGTACACAACACAGGCCCAACTCGCAACAACCACACAACCCATGACCACAACAACATGGTTCCAACCAACAGTGAGGATCATAAAACCTAAGAAGTCATCAGTCACACCAAAAGCTAGGACAGGGACTTCTATATCCAAGAAGAAGGAAAAGGGAAATCGCTCCAAGAAACAGAACACCTCCAGTAGCAACAAGAGCAACGTGATGGCCAGAGAGGCTGTGGTAAAGGACTCCACCTGGGTCATTGGAAACTGGAGTGAGGTGAGTAGGAATACATCTTATTTATTTTGAAAAATATATTTACTGAACACATCACATGTGAATTTTGATGAGTCTTGTATAAGGTTATGGGCAGTGCTTCTTTTTAACATGAAGTAGGGCTGGGCATTTTGGCAAAAATATGTATGTTTAATATAAATAAATATAAAAAAAGTCTTTTTTTTCTTATTAAAAAAACATTTACTTTTAGTTTGATCTGTGGAATGAAAAAGAAAAGATTGGACCCATGCTTTTCAATGATGGTGTTAATTAAATTGTGCATTTTGGTTGACCAATATCCATGGATTTACATTTGACTGGTTGACTGTTCGTGTCTCTGTATCAGCTCTCTGATAATGTCAAAGATGTATTCTGATGTTATGGACATTTTGGAAATCTACAAAAGCGGCTCTTTTGCAAGTTATGATGTATTTTTTCACCATTTCTCTATGTGCATTTCCCTAGTCTAATGTAAATGTTGTGCTGTCCAGTGTTCAACCACATGTGGGATTGGTGCGATGTGGAGGACTGTGGTTTGCAGCTCACAGAATGAGGAGGACTGTTTGCACACAGAGAGACCTGAGCCTGCGCGCACCTGTCACCTGCAGCCATGTGCCACCTGGCAAAGTGGCAGCTGGAGCAAGGTGATTACCATTTCCTCTTGTTACTCAATCCCATAATGACACATCATTACTAGTTAATTTGATTTACCGGTTATTTTATTTCCAATTAGAGCCATCATCCTTTGGTTTTTCTCCTTGTTATCACAGTGTCCAGATGAGTGTGCTGCTGTGGGGCGGAGACACCGGGACGTCCAGTGTGTGGATTCTCAGAGCAGAAGACCCCTGAGACCCTTCCACTGTCAGGATCTCTCCGGTAAACCCATCAGCACTCTGACCTGCCCCCGCAAACTCTGCTTGTCCTGGACCACATCCCCCTGGGCTCCTGTGAGTACTACGCTTTCTATTCTACTATGTACTTATGTGGTCCACTCCAGTATTCATATGGCATATGGTGCTGTTTTTTCCAAGCATCAAATATATTACAGCTTACAGTAATATGATATTGCATAATATAAATTATTATTGCATAGTAAATTATTATCGGTAGGTAATGTGTATGTGTATATTTTTGTTTTTTGCAAGTTACAGAAAAAGACTACTATCCAAGATGGAGTCAGCTTCAGTTCTTGGATAATCTCCTTTCACCAGAGTTCAGTGAGCAGGAGTAAAGTTAACATGATTTGTTTGTTTTTTGTCAGTGTTCAGGAAGCTGTGGCAATGGTGTTCGAGAGCGACTTGTATATTGCCCAGAGGCTAACCGCTGCAGAGACTCTGTGAGACCAAACAGTACGGAGCCATGCACACTGAAGCCCTGTGTTCACTGGACAGCCAAAGACTGGGATCAGGTTGGACTGACTTTAATAGTAAGAAGGATGAGTTAAGATCATAGCTAAAAATAGCCCTGTCTATCCATCTGCAGTGCTCAGTGAGCTGTGGTGGAGGTCAGCAGCATCGTAAAATCGTATGCACAAGTGTAGAGGATGAGACATTAATGCTGAACGACCTTTGTGAGGAGATGTCCAAACCAGACACACTCAGGAAATGCAATGAACAGGACTGTAAAGACAGTACCAGTATGTAAACAAGAGTAGTTACATTATTACTGGGCTGTTGTCAAAAACTGAAATTATGTATTTTTTTACAGGATCAATTTGCAAGAAAAACACCATGTCATCTCGCTTTTGTGACAAACTGAAGCTGTTGGGTCGCTGCTCTCTGAGGTCAATCCAAAAACAGTGCTGTGTGACCTGTGGGTCCTAATCACACTAGGCAGACTGTGGTGCATCGTACTGCATTATACAGACCCATCCACACCCAAGTATGACTGCATTTGTATTACAATACTGACGTGAATGATACTGATATTTATAGAACTCTGTTTTGTACAATATGTTTGTCAAAAGTCCAATAGGATAACTAAGTACTTATATAAGACAAGTTTTATGGTGCTCTTTTCTACACAGGCGCTGAACAGAATGTACTGTAAATAGTAATGTTTTAATAATGGCTGTTTTGTAAAAATATGTCTCAAGTAATTTTCTTAACTTGGCAAAGGGGTAACATTTGTGTTATTTCCGTAAAGTTATAATTAATTTTGTAATCAAGATCACATTTAAATTCTTAAATTCGAATTTGCAGAAATTTATTGAAAAATACTTTCTTGTGTCAGATGCCTTTTGTTCCTGTATATGTGTATTTACTCTGGCTCAACACTTTTCAACTAGGAACATGTGAATAAATTAGTTTGATGGCCACTCCTGAGCAGTCAGAACCTGCACAGCCCAAATCCAGGTGCTCCTCGTTGACCAAAGAGTAAGAGGTGTTGCAGGTCATCCCTCTCAGGTCACGTCTGTGTAAATGACTTTTGTACATTTTATACTTGATAAGTCCTGCATGTGTCTATCAATAAATGTGACAGTGAAAGATATGGGCAGTGTTTTTGTAAATCAGGTGCTTAGACTAAGTGCAGCTCTGTTTCATGGATCAGGTTGAGCTGGCCCAGATTTCTGAGTGAGTTGTGCCAGAAAACCTGACACGGACGCAGCGACCGCTCCACTGTTACTGTCATTCAAGAACTGCTCTGAGGGTTAGTCAGCACTAATATATTACATAAAGAAGAGAAGCACAGTACCAGTAATGGCATAATAACAATTTTTTTTTTCATTTTTTTCTTCATCTGTAAATTATTTCGACAAACTACTTGAAAGATGCATATTTCTGGTACTGCTGCCTGAGGTTTGGTCTAGGTTGCATTAGTTTGTGACTGGGTTAAATTTCCTTATTAGGACCGTTGCCATAGTAATTAGCAGTATAAAACTAAATAATATCTCTTCAGTGGTAAAAAGTGCTCAAAATGGTGCCTATAAACAGGAGGCTGAGACCCATGAATAACACATTTAGTTAAGTTTTCAGAGTGTGTCATAATTGAAAATTCAGCACCTTTGCATAATGCATAATCACTAACAACCGCTCTAATTTTGCAGTTAAAGTGTTAACTCGTAAACCATGATTATTCAGTTGTACTTTTAATTAAATCATTGTAAAACACATGTGCCGCCAGGGAGCTGTTTTTGTTTGTGAGGTTTATTAGTCACACACAAGTGCAGCAATGTCTGTGTGCACAACAGTGTCTTGACAACTCAAACAGCTGGATTTGAATTCAGTTCAAACAGCTTTAGCGGATTTACTTTTTTTTTTAAAAAAGGAGTCCAAATAGCCATAAAATTACCTCTGAAGCTTGAGAAACACACTGCGAATGTGGTTTGGGTCCAAGACTCAAATGCTTACTTCATTGTTTCTGCTTTTTACACGTTCTCTCTGCATAATGCCAAAACCAAAATAAGTCCTCAAAGATCTATGAGGGAAAACTAAACATTTAACACCATAGAAAGTGGTGCTGGACAAGTGGAAATGACAGTTATTTGATCAGGCATCTCCTTCAGTTTCAGAATGAGAACAGAATTTGATTAAAATCAAATAAAATCCCAGTTTAGATATTTCATTGTGGCATAGTGAAAAAATACAGTACAAAACTTTTATAGCATACATTTTATTGGTCCTAGTGTAAAAGTTACAGCTTTATTTACATTTAAGCATGTTAGTCCCATTAGGGAAGTCCTTCAACAGACCACAAATATGCTTCATGGTTAACACAATTCAAGTGGAAGGTTTGGCACAGAGTAAATATAGTTGATGATAATGATGTTTTGTTGCTGCATTAGCGTGTGAAAGTTTGTATTTTATAATGTAAATAATAGTTTGTGTTCCAGACATTTGTTTTGATTGTTTCCACAGTGGTCTTACCTTGCATGGGAATAAGACTTTCTATGCTCATTCATTATGGATGAACATACTTGCACATGTACAGTTTGACTTGGTCACCTTACATTGCCTTGAGGCAGACAGGAGCAGTTGAACCAGCGTGTGACCTGTAAGTGAATTCTTCTGGGCTCCTGAATCTGACACTAGTAAAAGGAGAATGATGCAAGTGCTTGTTCAGGACAGGAAGATAACATGACAAACATCTATTGATCATCGTAAAGCAGGAAACTGCTACCTCATCTCGTAGGTTACCAGACACCCCAGTCACAACAGCCAGGAACACATTAAATATTTACCTTTGATGACCAGGAGAAAAAGCTGCTCTTGAACTAACTGCTCAGGCTAAAACATGATGCAGCACTTTTGTGTGAGTTGCAGGGCCTATCAATTTATGTATGAAAAGAATCTAGAAAGAAAACTGCAATGTCATAATGTGATTTGTGAATCAGACACAAGCCTAACCTCTCAAACTGTTTTTTCCTCACATTTTGTCCGTCCCAAGAGGTGGCCCTCATCTGGACCCCATCACACTGTACGGCTTGAGGGGATGAGACTGGCATCCTTGTACCAGACCTAGTGCTGTTATTAAAGCCTCGCCCTCCTCTGACCAGGCCCAGCACAAACAGCCTGCCGCGGGGAGCTCACACACACATGGTTCCCATAGGACACTCAGCTTGTTTGTGAGTGGTGCGTTTGATTTCGCTCAGACCACATATGGACTTGAGTCAAATTAAGTTGACGAGAATTGCTTTTCTTCATAGAACATCTGCCTAATGATAGTGCACATAAAGGGAGAGTCCACATTCTCACAAATGGACCAAATCAGAGACACATGACACAAATGTATCACTTCATATAAGAAGGAACAGCTTTGGACCCACCTGCTGCCCAAGGTCATATACAACGTATCCAAAGAAACAACAGTATTAAAGTAACACCAAGCTGTATCAAAACTGGCCTTTTTTACTTTGTAATTGTGTTTTGTATAATTTGCATTTGATGTAGGTAAGTATTCCCTGACATTTATATAAAAATGCTATCCACAGACAAACCCTTGTTGACAATTTAACAACAATAACCAGCTCAACCAGTGAATATTAGATATCAGGGTTGTCAAAAGGATCGAAAATCAGATACTAATCAATACTAAAACTAGTATCAAAAATAGATATTAACTTGAACAGGTATCGATCGATCGGAACAAGCATAAGACCACATAGACTAGTATACGCCCATGGACCACTATGGAACCTACTGAGGGATCCGAGAGATTACACAGATATAAGATCACATAGTAATAAAAGAAAGTACTATGATTTAATGTTGAAAATCACATTCTACTGTCTTTAATTATCATTGCGGTATCAGCATCGGTTTGAGTATCAAGTCTATTCCTTAGAGTTCTGTGACGATACTATTAGATATGCATGTTGTGTATAAAGCCTTATAGAGTATAGATGCTAAATTGAAGCTACAACAATAAACCAAATATTTTAAAACAGGATTTCTAAAATAGCATCTCTTGCTTTTCAGATTTTTCTTTTTGGCATTGAACTGTGACAGATCTCGTGTGAAATTTCCGGTTCTATTGCTTCTTAATGCTTTAGATGTGATTATGTGTTTTGTTTTTGATAGGAAGATAAGAACCCAGCAGGAGTTCTAGCCTGTAGGTAAGGATCACTACCACATTGGCCTCCTCTGTTGCTTATTGTTCTTAGCTTTGATATGTAACACAGAAAAATAGTTATATCAAGATAAAACTGACTAAGTGCTGGAACTATGAAGACAAAAGGGAAAAGAGACTTATACCAAATCTTGTAAATCTCATTTATATTGAATCTAAGATCGGTACAGCATGGGTAGAATTTGCTTCCTGGCATCTAAACAGATCCTGCAAATCTGCTGAGGCCCAAAGCAACAAAGCAGAGATACCTCCATTAAGGGACATTACTGGAAAGAACAGAGTGAGCTGCATTTATCTGCTCTATTTATACTCAGACTAACATTACTCCCAGTGATAAAAGGCAGATGTCTCAATATCAGATTTAAATATTATGATGATGATATATGATGAAAAGAAACATTATGATTTTACCATTATTAACAACTCATTCATTTATTCACTATTGACTAATCATTCACATTCAATAGTTGACCATTGCTGTCTGTGAATTTTAGAATAAAAAAGCCATCTTAAACGTGCACTATGCAACTTTTCTGGTGGGGGTCTACCATCTGCTCACCTCCACAATATGGAGATAGCTACATTTAATGCCATATTGTGCAACATTTCAGACCAAGCAAAAACTTCAGCAGGTGGGCGACCCTCCACCAGAAAAGTTATATAGTGCAGCTTTAATATGACATAAACAGATAAATTAAAACCTTTTGTAGTATGAATGTGGTGTGTGCATGATTGTTGGTGGTGGTCGGAGAGGCCGATGGCGTGGATTGGCAGGCTTGCTTCCGTCAGTCTGCCCCAGGGCAGCTGTGGCTACAGTAGTAGTTTACCACCACCGACTGTGGAGTGAATGAATAATCCACAAAATTGTAACTGGACTTTGAGCGTCTGGAAAAATCATTATTTTGGAATATAAACTGAATTAAAATCTAAAATTATTATTGTTTAAACTTTATAATTATATTATGACCTGAATGATGTAATTATTAATTAACCAATTCACACTGACACCACTTAAACAAAAACAGTCATTGATTTAAAAACCAAATAAATCTAAATACCATCTTGATGCTTACTTACAGAGCACATTCTCTACCTCGGATACTAAAAGAAAATGAAAGATATGCAACAACACTGCCAAGAAATGTGTATGTTGTAGATTCCATTGCTTATACTTGGCCACATGTTTGTAGTCTGGCATGTAAAAATGTGCTGGACATCAATGCACTAACGCTCCTAGATACGTGCCACTGTTCTACAGACTACTATGCGGCACAGTTTCCTCTGTAGTCATTCAAGGCTTTAGTGGCAGTCATCAGCACGGAGGAAGCACTGATAAGATAGTCTTGTCTGAATATTTAGATAACGCCAAAGCAGTTAACATCTGATAGCTGTTCAGGATGGAGACTGCTAAAAGACATAAAAGCTACCCCAAAACCAGAGCTCAGGGGATATAAAACGCCAAAGAACACACTGTGACCTTAAAGACAAGTTGTTTACGGCAGACAGATAAGGCTGAGAAATCTTGTTCTGTTTAAACACATGAGGTTAGTAGAAGTGTCACTGTGCGCTCAGTGATCACTCTCCTCCACCCCCGCTGGCACATACGCCATTGTAAACATTTCACAATTCTGAAGTTGTGTGGTCAGAAGCCAGAGGATGGAAACTAATCGATACTCAAACTAGTCTCAAAACTACATACTCATAAGAACAAATATCGATACAGAAAGAAGACAAAATTGGACCTTTCCTCAATAGTTATAGAACAGTCTTGATCTATATTGGAACAAGTATAAGAATATAAAAAAGTATTAATATGTGCTTCAGAGGTGGCCTGTGCCCCTCTCTGGCAACTTCCTAGAAATCCCCCTGGTTTTAACTTTCACAGTTATAAATAATGCCTTGTTTGATTGTATAGTCTTGTCCAATTTTACTGTTGATTGTTGTGTGTTGTACTCTCATCATCGCTGTAACTGAATGAAATGAAAAATGCTAATGCACGGTCGTTAGACGATTTTGTTTATGCATTTAGTTTTCAGTAAAAATACACTAAAGGGGCGCTTTAACCCACAAGCTCCATCACTCCACAACCACAAAAGGCTGAATGCACATAAATGCCCTTTTGGTGTTTCTATTCTGTATTTATAGACTTTAATATGTCACTGATTGTTTCTGATAGTTCATTTTAGGTAACTGTACATCATTGTTTTTACAGTGACAATAAATCTATTCTATTAAATATAATAAGCATGTGTGCTGTATCTCATCTAACGTACCAGACAACAGCATTCAGCCCTGCACCTTCAGCTCAGATAAACACAGCTATCATCTCTCCCACTCCAGTCTGGTTCTCTCACATGTAGGCACACACACACACAGCACCACTGGCTCCCATATGTGAGAGGGGAAGTCGAGAAGGGAGGGATCAAACTACTACAGCACACAACTCCACACACTCTTGTTTAGTGTCACAATGCTTTAGGCATAGAGTGACCATGCCTGGACTCACCGCTGAGGATTCTGGGAGAAAGAGCTGCACTGACGGCCGTAGGACCCCTCACATCAGAGACAGTCTTCTGAGGGTGGAGTCATCTGGGGATAGAGCGAAAGAGATGTGAAGAGACGCAGATCCAAGAGGCACAAGTACTGGACCAGCTTCTGTCTACAGGCATTTCTTTGGACTTATTTCACAATGTGAGAACCCACGTGTGAGTTTAGAATTCTCTATAAGGAATATTTTGGTTCACCTTCTTACAGCTCACTGGAGTTGTGTGGATTTTAATTGATGATTTTTTATGTGGATATTTTTCTATTTTTCAATATTTTCTATTTTTAAGAACATTGAATACCTGGCAAGCTCAAATTTCTTTAGGGTTTGAATTTGGAGTACATAAAACATTTTAAAACTGCCCAGGGAAGCACTTCTTCATGTGCTGTGTGGCTTGGACTGTGCAGAGCTCACTTCAGACAGCCTGGTCTGTGGAGGGCCCCCACCCTGCCCTCTCAGCCTGTTGTGGCCCCCAGCAGCATGTCCCAAGCTCCGTGGCTGCCTCCAGTCCGGCACTCCGCACTCTACCATGAGCAGATGGGCTGCTGTTGGGAGTAAGGCTGCTGGGGCTGGCTGTGGGGGTCGGACCACATGCGCTCTGCTCCCCTCACTGCCCTGGGCCCTGGTGCTCACTCTGCTGCTGGTGTCCTGCTTCTGTCTGCCTGGAGCAGCATGTAAGAGTCTACACAGAGACACACGGAGACACGTGTCCCCCACCCCTGGACTGAACATTTCAAATACAGAGGTTGCTGCACGGACCAGGGCCAGTGGGGGCCACACCAGCCGCGCTGGGGGGCCACAAGGCCGAC
This sequence comes from Periophthalmodon schlosseri, assembly GCA_000787095.1. Lineage (NCBI taxonomy): Eukaryota > Metazoa > Chordata > Actinopteri > Gobiiformes > Gobiidae > Periophthalmodon > Periophthalmodon schlosseri. The sequence continues at coordinate 15,721 of KN483425.1, read as the reverse complement.
ATGTGCGCAGCTACAATCATCTCCAAGGAGACATACGCAGGAGGAAGCTTTTCTCTTTCCAGAAGTTTTTCCTGAGGATTGATAAGAATGGAAATGTCAATGGAACAAAAAGCAAGGACGACCCCTTTAGTAAGTAACAGAGAATTAACCAGGCACTATATAAAAAAAAGAATGCATTTTTGCAAATTATTAGGATACTTTTTTTTCTTTCTTGCTGCATCAGTGCATTTTAATACATTAGTGCATTTATAAGCAAAGGTTTGAAATGTAGGTGTTAATTGTAAAAGGGTTTATTTTTGTGAGGTTTTCTCAAACCATCTCAAAATATGCAATGTGAGAGAACAAATGCGTAATATGCACTGGTTTATCTTATGGCAAACTTAAATGGTAAAAATGGCCTTTGCACATTTAAATTCTGTACATGCATTTGATGATATTCCACAATTTGGTGTAGCAATTGCACTGTGTTTGGATGGTGCAGCCACTGCTCAGAATAGTGTTGCCTTTTTGTTTGAATCCAGGCATCCCTCAGATATCTCTGCTGTCCAAACACTCAGCACAATAATGGTAGCAGTGAGGAGGCTAAAGAGGAGCAGGGCCCGATAAGTGCGGCACTATCAGGTTGTGTTCACAGCCCAGGGTAAACAGGGCAGATAAGAGGAACAGCACAGGGGGAGGATGTCCATGTCAATCGCATTAATGCTTTTGGACCGTCTCTGCGCCTCACTCACTCTCCCACTCAAAATGCCCGCCTGCCCGCCAGCGCCACGTAAATTACAAAGTGACTTCTGACATGTTTGTTTAGGACACTTGATGGGCTTACTTGGAGAACACATCTTTAGGGCGATTATGTGTTGTATGTTTGGACTATATTGGTGAGTGAAATGACATTAGTGTCCTAACCTTCCCGCCAGTCCGTGGCATTGAGAGCAGAGCAGGATGACAACACATTTACCTTAACACACACACACACACACACACAGACTTGTCACACCTTTACAAACATGGAAATATATGGACGATTTTAAGGCTCCTATGGGACAGATAAACCACAGTTGATCTAAGACACTTAAGGAGAAACGTCAAGGGTGATGTTTATTTTGACAAGGTCATGACAGAGTGAAGCTTATTTACTGTTACTCTGTCAAGGTTTTATGGTGTTTCCAACTACTTTGAGTATGGGAGTTTATCATTGTAATGGTGTGTGATTTTTGTCATAAAGTTTATGGGTTTCTTTTAACTGGCTAAACTAAAATGGATGTTAAAATCTTTGGTAAGTTGGAGGTAAAAAGTGAATGAAAGAGTAAAATACAAGTTCATGAATGACACGGCTGAGTGTTATTGTGGCCACATCAAAGCCGTCTTCTGTATCAATGGTGCCATCAAACAGTGCAGTCCCGAGGGGCTCAGTGCACAATAATATGTGAATGGATCAGGTTTAGCAGGTAAAGGATACTACACAGAGGTGGCCCCAGTCTGTGTGCAGAGCCCCGGGCCAGACATGATCCCGGGGATGATGTCCTTTGTGCGGCAACTATGCTCCCTTCAAGTGACAAAATATCACATTTGGCTGCAGTGAGCGGAAGACAAACTACCTGTGTACAACACAGAAATGGTGGCTGGTGGGAAAAAAATATACATTTTAAAAATGTAAAAAAATTCTAAATTTATATTGTAAATTGTGATAGGACACTAAAATTATTTGGTTTAGAGAACAAAAATAATAGCATTATTTTACAGTTGCACAACTGTACCAAATGTATTAAAGGTGCACTATGTATCTTTTCTGGAGGAGGCTACATCACAAACTTGTCTCCATAGAGATGTATTGCTTGGTCGAAATGTTCCACTCTATGGCATTAAACTTCTATATCATTCATTATTAGCATTCATTTAATTGCAGATGTTTTATTGTTTAACATCCCTTTTTTTTTTTTTTACTGTGGAACATTTTAGGCAAAGCAATAACATCTCCAAGGAGTCCAGATGGTGATGGTCCCTCCACCAGAAAAGTTACATAGTGCACCTTTAATTAAACCTAACCAGTGTGTAAAAGTAGATCTAAAAAATTTCAATTTAACTTAGGATGGCAACTTTAGAAAACCTAAATTGAAATGAAGTAGCCATCCCATAGTATCCATCAAAGGGGTAAAACGGTATTATCAAGGAGGTAAAACGGTATCTCTTCTGGCTTAAATGTTGCCCAAATGAAAACATAGACCTTGTGTTTAATTGATAGTGTAGCTTCAGGCCTGTAGCGAGGTGTTGTAAGGCGTGGTGGCTGCTGTCTGTGGCCCGGCCAGAACCCAGCTCTCGTCTGTAACAGAGCCAGCATCTAGACTCCCACGGATTTATGAGGATGCCAGCGCAAAACTGTCCCACATGGCTTTCCAGCTCACCGCAAGACTGTGCCGGGGTTACACAGCCAACCAAATAGGGAGCCAGATTCAGTCAGTGGAGGAGCATTGCACACGCGTCGCTGAAACTATCTATGATTCACAGCTGAGTACCTTTATACAAGCAGTGCTCTGATAGACTGCTGAGACAGACTTAAAAGGCAGATTATGAGGTGGGCAAGCTGCATGGTGCAAAGGGGCATCCACTGATCAGACTTCAAAATGAGATGTCACAACCAAAGTTCTTATTAGGCTATAATACAAGGTCATAACAGATTTTGCGTGTTGGCTTTCTAAAGTAAAAGTAATTCAATAAATTACATTTTACCTCTGAAACGTACACGGTTAAGTTCAACTAGGGTCAGCCTTTCCTGCTGTTGTGTACATAAGCCTCCTTAATTGGGCAGAATGAAGGGGCAAAACATGACCGTCAAGTATAGACTCCATATAGGCTTATCACAACATCGTATGGCATACATGTTTGTAATGTATGTGTTTTGCAGAGAGTCTAACCAATGGTGAGGATGAATAATGGTACAAGCTGTGAAGCACATGCTCTCTGGCATCCCACTGTGGAAAAAACACCTTTAATTTTCTAGTGCACCTCTATTCCACAACCTACGCACCATTTAGTGCTGTAACTCCAAACAGAGCATATCAAATAAGCCACACATTAGGAAAAAGCATGCAAAGGGGAAAACTACCATCTCCCTAGGTAAACAGCTGAAACTGTCTGGCTCACTTCAGGATACAAAAGAGGGTTTCCAAAATGTGTCCTGCACTAAACAATTTTCACAATTAAAGATTGATGTTGTAATATGCTGGGAGTGTTTTTAGTTATAGCATTTTCCCATAGTCTCAGACATAATGAGTGCTTTTCTCCGGTCTCCTGGGCCAAGCTTTCAGCTGTGAGCCGTGAATGGAGCCTGAGTTTGATTCACCTGCTGTAGCCTGTTGTGTGTGTGGGCGTGCACGTGTGGGCGTGCATGTGTGTATGTATACAACCTGTCTCGCCCCTGCCTCCGGTGCTTAACTTTGATCAGTGATCATTACAGCCTTTCTAATCCTCCCTCCACCCCCAGTCTCACTGTCATGGCTCCTCTGTTCTCTTGGCTTTTATCCGGCCCATGTTTACAGAGCAGCCAGAGACGGCCATAGATTGTCTTACATGCTCACTTCAGCGCGGACACCCGATCCCACCTAAAGCAGCTCCTCTCAGATCTTCAATGGCCACTGTGTCACCGGCTCCACTGCTGCCTCAGACCGCACTGCCCCGAGGTGCCACTGTTTGAACTAGAAATTGATACAGTCAAGACCTTATGGACGTCAAGGAAAGTCGCTGTATCTTTAAGAAGTGCATTGATCTCTGGGCTCACACCTGCTCCATTCACACTTTATTCATATAAAGGATGCAGAGGCCCCAAACCCTGACCAGGCCCAAGTCACAGAGGTAGAAGGGTGGGCCAAGTGATCAAAGCGTGTCATCACATGTGCACTTCACACCCCCGTACCCTAGCAGTGCATGTGTGCAGATTCTGTATGAGTGCAGGAAGTCGGAAAAGGACCCATGGATCTGAACAAACTACGGAAACAAAGGGTGAGAAATGGCGTGGGATGAGACTAGAGATTGCTGCAGTCAAAGGACATGTTAGGAAGTCATATCTCTTTGACCTCTAATTCTGACACACAAATATTCACAACAAGCTGCTGCGTACCCCTCTCTTCTTACCTCAAGTATAAATTAGCAACTTTAAGCACTGTTAAAGGAAGCATTTGTTTGTATGGTGCTTTACAAACAAGCAATTCATTTTGAGCCACAGGCCAACATAGAAGCTGTGTGGATGTTTGCAATAATAGTGAAATGACTTAAAATGAAAAGGTAATATTCTCCTTTAGAAATTTATTTTAAATTTTTAGTGAGGTAGTAGTATGAATTATATAAAAAATTTTGGGCGATATTCAGAAACAATAATGGCCATCTATCAGAAATGTGCAAAAATGTGCCTGTAAATGTCTTAGTGTGGTTCAACGTTGCACAAAAGTGAATAGACTATACATTTAAACACAAAACTGGGCTGGATAAAACACATCATGTGCAGAAATATCACACTATAACTTTACACTATGAGTTACTGTTAAAATAGTTTGTATTACAGGCAAAATTTGCAAATCTCATAAACAACAATTGCAATCCAAGATTTTTTCATTTCTCTCTCACCTCTATGGGAGAGGACCATCATTACTAATAAGCAATAAAAATATTGTTTACATTAAGAGTTTATGTGTACATTTTTTGCATTTTAGGTATCCTGGAAATCACATCTGTGGACGTGGGGGTGGTGGCCATCAGAGGCCTGCACAGCAATTACTATCTGGCCCTCAACAGGAAGGGGGAACTGTATGGAGCGGTGAGTATTCTGGTCAGGGGTCAATCTAAACGCTTTAGGAAGAGAGATAGTGCTAGATTCTTCTGCTCTTATCAAAGGGGTCCTTATCTTTACTCCTCTAGCTAGGTCAGCCCTGAATTACAACCCAGTCCAGCTGCAAAAAGCACACAGCAACTTAGCATGTCATAAATCGTGAGACTAACACTGATGTCCACTGTTTTTCAGAGGGAGTTTAATGTTGATTGCACTCTCAAGGAGCGCATTGAGGAGAACGGCTACAACACTTATGCCTCTGCAGAGTGGAGGAACAAGAAGAGGCAGATGTTTGTCGGTCTAAATGTGCACGGGAAGGCACTGCGAGGGAAGAAGAGTCGCCGAAAGAACACAGCCACTCATTTTCTCCCAATACTGGTGTGACCTAAAGAACAATACAGCACTGGACAAAGGGATTTGCAATGTTAGAGCGCTGTTGATAAAGATGATACACGATGCAAGAGGGGCAAAGCACTACTGCTGAGAAATTCTTTGTTTAGAAGGAGTAAGATCTTGTAACTTTGGCACAGTTTGCAATATTTATCAATTTTGGGGCCAAACTGGACTGAAATGGACTAAAATTAATCTGCACAATAAAAGACCAAGCTAAAGGACAGAAATGGTGTTATTTATAATGGCTTTCTCCTGTGAGACTCTACTTGTTGTGGTTGGATTAAACAGCAAGGAATACATACATTTCAACATCCTTACCTGTGTTTTAAATGTAATGTTGTTATTTATTTTTAGAGCTATTTAACTGAAGGCTTGCCCTCACAAGCTAATCTTTGCCTTCTGTACTTTTTATAGGAACTTTAAAAGAAAATAAAATTCACAAAGCTGTGTGACTTCCTCAACTCTGCTGCTGACTGTGTACAGACATTAGTTTGCCTGTGTAGCCTTGGTTTCCAAACAAACAGGAAGCTTGTAGAGCAACCTCAGAATGTAGGAAGGTAATTCAATTGTACAGGTTTACCGATGCAGTGCTAACCATCAATATGGACCCATTACTGTCAATGTTCCCTGGAGATGCAAGGGCTAAAAGACAGACAATTAGACCTGTCAGAGTAATTACTATATCAGCTTATTGTTCAATAAATGAAAGATGCAACAGTATTTGTCTTTTTATTTGTTGCAGCTCATGACTTTTAACAGTATTGTAGGTTGAGAAAAGGGGTTTTCTTGGATTATTGTGCTTCAGGATTACTGTTTCAGTGGCATAAAGTAGTTTCAATATTATCATTTATCATGAAATTTGTCCACACCAATATATTGGACTTCAAAATGTGTTATTGTGACGGGTATAAAGCCAATGTACCTGCTAACAATAATGTTGCCAGCTATAATTTAGTTTATTTTGTCTGTTTCAAAACAAACAAAACAAACAAGTGATTCACATACAGATTTAATAGATAGATACAGATATCAGATATTGTATCTTCTGAATTCCAATGATAATCCTATGGTGAGGTCAGGATTAATTCAAAATCAATTAATCATCACATGGCTTGTATGTTGGAGATGGAGGGTGAATGGGGATGTGACCCGTGTGTGACCACCCACTTCCCCCAGTAATCATCTACAAACGCACTAATCAATGGCAGCTGCCTCGATGCCAGATCAAAAGAGTGTGGGGTGAGCATTAACACCACAGGCTTCCGGACCCCTCCACCCTCCCACCCCAGCGTCCCGTTTGAGCATCTCTCTGCAAAGCCATTAAAATTTGGAGGGACGACTGACATAGAAAAGACAAGAGCTGAGAACAAGTAGACTAAATTCAAGCCAAGTCTTTTATAGCAGAATCTCAATTTTGTGTTCTAGTCTACAAACATAAACGTGCACTTTGTAACTTTTTTGGTGGAGGGTTTTCTACCTGCTTGTCTCAGTGGAGTTGTTATTGCTTTGCCTGGAATGTTCCAAAATATAGCATTAAACGTATCTATCTCCATGGAGATAAGCAGATGACTCCACTAGATCAAGTTACAGGTCAGCTCTGTGGAGAGGCGACAGCTCACAGTCAATGCAAGGAATTTTAGCAAAAGTAACACATTAATTGGCTAAATGCAAGATACATAGGAATATTTAAGGCAAAACAATAGCACATCCATGAAGACAAGCAGGTGGCGGACCCTCCACTAGAAAGTTCACCTTTAACAACCACAAAATACAGGGTGAACCATGGTACCACTGGGCTATGGACAATCTGAGGTCTAACCTGTCACAACTAAGGGCCAAACTACATTCTCCTAAAGATGTTCTAAGGGATTTAACTAACTACTCCACATGAGGCTGGATAAGGTGCAGCAGAAGAACCCAGGTCCCACTCTCAGATTCAGATTCACATGACTTCATTAATCCCAACAGGGGCAATCCACTTGAGAAGTAAAAAAAAACACATAGCGACAAACAAACATTCAACACATGGAGCAATTCTGAACAAGGAGGGCTTTTCAGTGAGCCCTTGTCTAGATATGTGCATTCACTCATGGCTTTCTTCAGACCATCACTGTCTACCAAAGCAGTCACGATGAATGTTGTTACATGCAGGGCCTTACACACATGTGGCATGTAGGGTGAACTTGCCCTCATCTGCGAAAAGCACAGGGTCCAACGGAGAAGCTGCCAATTATGGTTTTCTATGGCAAACACTTGAACAAGCTCCAAGGCACTGGGCAATGAGCACTGGGGCCACTGGGACATTGTACCTCAGATTTCCCTCATGTCTGTTTTTGTTGGTGTGGTAAAACTAACCTGATCCAGGCACTTAAAAAATGATTTTCCAGTTCAGAAAATCTTCATGTAGGCCTACGCCCCCAGACTTAAAAATAATCTACATTTTAGCTATGGTGGAAAGAATGTAAACAGACCTCCTATGAACACCAGTCCAGTTGGCATTTCACATCCATTTCATTCCAGACCTGTGAATGTTTGAACTTTCTCCAAAAAACTGGCACAGAGGGAAAAGCAGCAATAACACAAAATGAGCGCCTTAATCTTTTATCAAAGTGGGTCTCAACATTTCTGGCTGGAGTTTCTCTGTGGCATAATGTGATCCAGGTTTGCGAAACAAGTGGAAAATGACTGGAGGCCAAAACAACTAATGAATAGACCTACTTACACAGACAGGTCTGTAACACATGTTTGTAGTGGGCAGCTAGGCTCCTGCAAGGTGAAAAGATGCAAGTCAGACTCAGGACTGTAATCACAAGGTATATTATGTCGTGAATTTATCATTTATCATGTAGCTTGCACTCATATCAAGGACAACTGTAAAAATAAACTCTGATTACCTGCTTCGTGCCTTTTATCAAGCTTATGTCCAAGTTTTGTGGAAATAATTTCACCCCCTCCACACCGCTAGATGGCAGCAGTTTTGTTTTGCTGCCTAAGCCTGTCACTGGTTGTAAAAGGAAGTGGGCTAAAAGTTGTGTACACAGCTCACAGTGCTCTCCAAAGACTAGCCAACAACATGGAAGAGAGATAAGCTGAGTCTGATTCAGGGGCAAACGACAGAAACAAGCGAGAGGGAAATAGTAGCGGAAGCGATTACTGAATCTTTCTCTTATGCTGTTGTAAGAATTATAAGTTGTCAGTCAACATGAACGATCCTTTTGACCGAGCTCCGGGTGCAGGGAGAAGCCGTGTGAATCCAGGAGACTACGGGTTCCCTGGCGGTGCTGCAGCTGCGGAACAAGAAGCCAAACCTCCTCTTTTCAACCAAAGGGAACCGCTCAGACAACCGCGAACCTGCCCGCCTTTTTCCGAGAGCAGCAGCGGCGCACACCCCGGCAGCGACGCAGGCTCAGGTACCGCGGCCAGCGCTGCAGAGACACCAGTGCTAACCAAAATAGCATCAGCGCCGTGCTACTTTCAGTTTTGTTTACGGCTAAAGATCCTCTGTCGTATGGGCGGGTATTAAGCACATTGTGGAGACTGAAATCAATCTAGTATGCGCACTTACATAATGGCCCCGGGACCTGGCTTCCTTATGGGGACAAAAATCAGGTCAAATCCTCTGTTGCTCGATGCTCAGCCTGGTTTAAAGTGTTGGTAAAATAGGTTATGGTCAGGGTTTAGCTTGAGATTAGGGAAGTAGTAACTATGGTTAGGGTTTGGATCAGTCTTCAGGAAGTGAATCTAAGTCGATGTCCCCAAGAATCATGGAAACTTAACACAAGAAATATGGCTGTGCAAGTGTGTCAGATGCATGGAATTTACAATAAATAGCTCTGTCTTTGTCAACTCGTATACTGTAGTGTGTAGTGTTTGGAAAAGCCAGCAGCTTGTGTGCAGCAGGACTTTCATCAATCCACGGTGTGTGATAGCAAACAATGTGATCTCACTGTTTCAGATTGGAACTGTCCAAAAGAGACTCAACAATATCCCCAGAGTACTTCTCTGTACAATGACGTGAGTTCTGTTATCAAGACGTCAAAACTTTCCGCAAATGCACCAGAGTTTGTTCCCTCTGGGTTTTTCACATATGAGGTAAAGGGTCTTTTATACACATACAGTTTGCAAATGATGCACTTTACAATAATGCTTACCTCTCATTATAGGAACCCCCCTCGTACGACGAAGGTGATGCATACTATAATGAACCCACTTTGGCAGACATGGTCACAGACTTCCTTGGCCACCTGAGCTCTTCGCCTGGGTCTTTTGAGTCAGATATTGAGTACATAACAAACATGCTCAGTTCTTATGTCTCTACTGAAGAGTTACTGCAGGAGCTAGTGGAACTTATCTACTCTAAGGTTTGATTCTCATTGAATATACTGAAAAGTCTTGATTTGTGTTGCACCACTATACCATAATGAGGGCTAAATATTCAGTTGGATATGATATTCTGTTTTGTTCTTCATTCTAGTCTACTGAAATCCCAAACTTCTCTTACATGGGGGCAAGGCTTTGTAATTACCTATCCCATCATCTCACTATAAGCCCAGCAAAAGACAACTTTCGTCAGCTTCTCTTGAAAAGGTAACTTTTGGAGAGGTTCTTTGGAGAGGTTCTTTGATAATGGTGGTATGATGATACTCCAAGGGTCTAGCCGTTTTGTGGACCACACTATAGTTGAAGCTTGCTGCCATTTTTTAACCAAGTTTTAATATTTACAGATGTCAAACAGAATATGAACAAAGGGATAAAGCCGTTCGGGGAGATACTGAGACGCAAAAAAGATTTCATTCTTATGTGCTCTTTTTGGCTGAGCTGTACCTTCACCTTGAGGTAAGTTCAAGTTTAATTGTAGTGAACTGTCACCTTTTGAATTCCACACATTATTGTCTGTTTTTAGGTTAAAGGTGCCAAAGGAGCTCTAAATAGGGCTCAGATTCTTCTTACTGCACTCAAAGATCTCATGATCAGTCTCCTCTCCCATCCCGTGGACGCCAATCTCATCTGTGCGGTTAAACTTCTTAAGGTTTGAAATGTTTTATTATTTACAGAAGAAAATGTTTCCAAATCTGTTTTTCAACATTTGTTTTCTTTTGCACAGCTGACAGGCTCGGTTTTAGATGACGAGTGGAAGAGTACGAAGCAAACACACATGGATGAAATTATACAGAGAATAGAGACGGTTTTACTAGATGCCACGTGTAGTCGGTGTGTATATCCTAGATTAAGAGAAATTTTGTAATTGAGTTGAATATGACTCTAATGTGATACAGAGATGTACGGCAAATGCTTCTGAAACTGGTGGAGCTGAGATCTAGTGACTGGGGCAGGGTAAAAAGCGCCACAGCGACAAGCAGCGCCACACCAGACAATGATCCCAACTACTTCATGGTAATGGTCTTGTATGGTACCACTCGCATTGACTTTGTTCAAGTTTGCTTTGTTCAAATATTTTAACTGTCCTTTTGTAGAATGAACCCATATTTTACACTGAAGATGGCACTCCCTTTACCGCAGCAGATCCTGGTATGTTTTTTTTTTCTTTTTGTAACTATGAAGTTGCATAATAGAATCAAAAGAATTAAACTATTATTTATTTGCAGATTTTGCTGAGAGATACCAAGAAATTATGGACAAACAAAATTATTTTCATGACTTGGATGGGGAAAATGGCTCTGAAGGGTAAGTTATCATCAGGGACCCTGTAGCCAATGCCACAATCATGAGATGAACATCTGCTATATGTGTCAAAGATTTTTTAATGACCTAGTATCATAACTGAGGCTTGGTATGTTTTTATGTACCAGTTAAAAAATATTGGGTAGGTATTGTTAACCAGGTATTATTTAAGTGTCTTTAAGTGTCTATGCTCTATGCTAATCAATTACTTGAACCATATAACATATATAGCATGTATACTTTCATAAAGGCTTATATTAAATACTATTTGTAAAAGCAGTATTTGTGCTAGGACTCCCGAGTAACATTCTATAGCACTGTCTTAGCACCCACCATATTAAAAAAAAATCATCTAATCAGATTTCTTTCAGTGCCATAAAGGTATCATAAAATAGTATTCGTAATTAGTAATAGTATAGCCAGTCACATAAGTAGTGGTGAGGCCCTGCAGTGTGTTAGACTGATCCACCATTCACCAGGGCCTGTAGTGCCTCCTCCCAGCTTTGGTCAGCAGTGTACTGTAAAAGAGGGATTAACCAGGTTTTAGCTGTTGTCACCACTGTGAAATGAGGCAGTCTCTAACAGAAACACTAAATGTCACACAAAATATAAAATGTCTAATTCCCTGTGTTGTTTTATTTCAGCTTTGACTTTGAGGATGAGATGGAGCCTGAAATGGAAGAAGCTTTTGAGAACTTTTGTTTAGAAACGGAAAGAAAGCGTCAGAATCGTGGTTCTCAGTAGGAACATGTTTATATCACGTAAGATGCTGGAAAATTTAACAGAATAACAACAAATAGCCCAAACGTTTACTACAAGCAGGTGTTTTTTTTAAGCTGTTTATAGTTGCACTGACCCTTTTTTAGTCTGCTCTATTGCATCAGAAACTGGGGACAATCATTGGGATAAATGTTTGCTATGTTGAGTGTTTTAAGTTTTCTGTCTTTTACTTTTTGAAGAAAATCAACCAAATGCCAATAGAGAAGATGTGTGCTGTGGATTGTGTTTAGATGAAACAAATTTGTTCAAAAATTGTATTTCTGAGGTCAGTGGCCAAAAAGTCAACCACAGTTTCTTTGCAACACTAAAATGGGGCTTAATCTATAATTTTCATGTGTGCATACATCCAGTATGAGTGCATTTGAAACTTGTGTAGTTGCCAATACAATTAGGGCCTCCTGCTTTGTGTAAACCCGGCTGCACTTTACAAGTGCCCATAAACAAAATATTTAGTTTTTGCATTTTAAAGTTTTATGGAAAATGACTAGGAATGCAAAGGCTATTTTATAAATGTAGCTTTAAATTTCTATTTCATTTGATCAAAAGGTGAGACATCTTTTTCTATCCCGAAACTGAAAGACTGTTCTCAGAACCCATACAAAGAATGTTGTTTTATAGTTTGTACATATTATTTAATAATATTGTTTGCCTGCAATAAAAAGCAACTTTATAATGTAAATCATGACGGTTCAATTGATCAACGTACAACACGGACACGTCACAGAAAAGACTATTTAACATTTGAAATGAATTGCTGCCCTCTAGTGGTCCCTAACCGTGCTGTTGATAGCCTGTTGATTTCCCTTGATTTAAAATCAAGCAAAATGCTATTCTATTATTCCAGATTCTTTGGGTTGGGTCTTTAGATTTAACAATTATGTGATTAGAAAAAAGGTCTAAAATCTAAACTCTGGAATAGTCTCTGTAAAGAATGCAAATCAATGTAAAGTCCTCAAAAAGCATGGAAATCCATCATTAGAGTGTGTGTACTATTATATGAATTATGAATTATATGACACACTAGAGTGTGTCATATAATTCCTATAATTCCAATTACATAAGGCATTCTCTGATTAGTTGGACCCACCCTTTATTGAAGATGCATCAAAAGAGTATTGCATTTGTATCCATATTAGCTGTCAGTTCTTCTGGGCCATAGCATCATAAAATAACTAAGGTTTGTGGGTCACCACAAGAGACAGACAGTGAATAGCATTTTGTTTGCAAATAGTAAGTGGAACGGCATAGTGGCAAGTTGGTTTATTTGTGGTAACACAGCCTACTCTACTGCATTTGACTTCTTCAGAGAATGCACACTCTAGTCAATTGATTTTTTTCTATAATGTATTGCCATCATTGTTTCTTGGGAAACCTCTGAACCAAACAAATCAAAACAACAAAAGTGTATTGTGATTCAAATGTTGAAACACTGTGCCAGTGAAGCTTGGGGAATATAACATGATTTCTATCTGGGAAAATGGTCCTAAAGTTGTGACATTCGCTGAGCCTCTTTGTGAGTGGACAGTCTGGCTCACCCTGCATTAGTCCGGCATTCCCTTTGGTCAGCACAGAGGTGAAAGATTGGGATTAGCACCCTAGTCCAAACCAACACTCACAACTACATAAGGCTATCCACTTACAATCTGACAGCATAATTTCACTCATAAATATGTGTTTGTATGTTTTTATGTTTTGTAAAGGGTAAAGCTGGGGTAGTTAAACAAGCTTGAAAATGTAACAACTGCTATGGCGGTCAGTGTTTCTTCTTGTATGTTGCTAAGAACATATTACCCAGTTTTGATTTGCCTATAAGGCCCCTGTGGTGTCTTGAGACAGTTGTAGTAAAAAAGAGTTGAACCGTTGGGATATTAAAGCAGATGACTAATGTTGGTGCTTAAAGTGTAGCTGATAAAAAAAAATCCTCAGAATGAAAAGCAACACGTAGGCCCCCTATGTCTCACTTTGATTCACACTCGTGGGGGTTTCCATCTCAGAAGTGGCAATCTCAAACAACAACAAAAAATGAATAGAAATGTATCCTGGTGAAATATAGCAATCTACAAACAGGCTTCTTTAATTCTTGACTACTCTTGGTGATTTGTGGTGAAGAGCAGCGTTGATAATTGGAGTGTGATAACAAGTAAACGAAAATGGAGTGCCAACAGTAAAATGAATTCATAAATATATTTAGTGTCCCTTTAGCGTTGTAAATTGTGTTTTTGCATTGAAAAATAAATAAGTTAATTTACAATTCATTTTAAACAAAGACGTTTTTCCAGGAAGTGTGTCACCAGTGTCTTTGAAAAAGTAGGTGACTGACACATGAATCATGGCTAAACAAAGGTCTAGTGCAAAAGAGTTGAGGAGTGGACCAAGAAAGGATTGGCAAGTTTTCATGACAGCGACAAAACAGACGTAACCACTGACCCGAACCACTCTTCTTTCTTGTTTAATACTTTTATTTTAGTACACATTAAAATATATGACTCCCAACGCCTGTTAGTAGTCTTTAGCCATAATGATTCAACACACCCACTGAACTCAAATCTTAAAAGTTGACCAGAAGTATTAATAATGTTATTTAAATGGATATTAACACTTGTGCGCCACAATAAAGCGCAGTGGTTCTCATGTCTGTTGTGTGAAACTTCAGCTGAGATTCTTTCCAGAGGAGCGATGTGAAAAAAGTGTCCAATTGAAAATGAAAAGAGAGGGACAATTGTTTCGACATCCTGTCTTCCCCCTCTCCCACTCTGTCTGCACGCGCGTGCACAGTTCTAATTGGAGCGCTTTAAGATTAGCTTTGATGGTTTGTTTTGAAGACCTACGTCAAATCACTTTATTTATCATTTATATACTCTGTAATTCATCATTAACAACGATAATTCAGTCTTAAAACACTGTTATAGCCTAGTTTGTCCTGTTTATGTCTCTTTAATAATCTTCGTAAAATACGAATGGTATTACAAATAGCCCCAATATTGTTTTGATCATGCTGATATTAAATAATACAGATTGACTACTGCATAAAAACAGAAATGCACACTCATATCAACTCGATGCTACGCCTTTCTCTTCGTTCAAAGTCCAAAGACAGGTAGCCGGCCATATTTAGGAAGCGTGCGCGCTGCGCCACGCCTCCCACATCATTACCACCTCGCGCTCCGACAACACAGACAACGATGGAGCGCTTCAGTGAGACAGTCATCTGCACCCTTCTTCTCCTCGGTAAGTAGGCTAAACACACGCCCTTTGTCAGTTTCTCTGTCAAATCTATTGAAGGCCTGTACTTGCAGGTAGTTTGGCCTAACTTATTGCGCTTCATCTCGACTCGACTTTGTCAAAAGAACGTTTGGCAGCGCTGAATGCTGGACAAACGCTTCACTGTTGTCAGTGGACATTTCGGAGTGTAGACTTTAATGCTGGTATCGTGCCATTGCTGCTAGAGTTGCAGATTTAGTACTGGCGTGGTATTTGATAGTGTCCTAAGTGAAGGTAGTGGTAGCTGCCTAAAGGTGACCTAAGCCCACCAGCCCACCACATTCTTCTGAGTGATGAACACGCGCTGCCTGTGAGAACTTGCCCCATCATGGTGCAAACACAAATTACACTCTGACGCAGATGTGCCTGAACTGCGAGCTGTCATTTTTAATGCCTTTTACTAAATTGGAGTTTGGATACATGGAGTTTTAGACTTTACCAGAGATGCATTTTTGTTTTGTACTGATTGCACCTAGTTTAAAACAATATCTTTTTGGGGCGTCTTAAATATATTCTAACTTGTCCTTCTTCAGCTGATATAGTGTGGCATTCACACTGCTTCAACATTGGCACCTCAGGAGCTCAGGTCTTCAGTGGACCCATACAACAAGAATTTGGCTATGCAGTGCAACAGGCAACAAACCATGAAGGAAAATGGTATGACAATTTTTATACTGCTTAATGCTCAAAATACACATTAGCCCTGTATGATATACTTATTCAACATGAGTCATATTATGGTCGTGATTCACTTGTCTGCTCTTTTCAGAAGAGCAAACATGTAGATTA
>KN483423.1:18526-63151 GCA_000787095.1 Periophthalmodon schlosseri | reverse complement strand
TGAAAACAACTACAATCTAGCGGACAATATTCTGTGCAGGGCTGTCAATTGAAATTTTTTTATATTTTACTCCTGATATACTGTATATGTGGTTTCCAACATATCTGATGATCTATGTCTCTATGTCTCTTAAACTCGTTCTATTTCAATTCCATTCCAAAACAATTTTATATTACAGTTTGCCTTACTGGATCCAAAAATCATGAATTTTGTCTTCTGCTCGTTCAATGATAACTTATTTAAATCAAACCATTTTTTAAATTGCATCAACTCTGTTTCAACTTGTAAAATTAACTGATCAATATCAAATCCTGAACAATATAAATTTGTATCATCTGCAAAAATAACCAACTTCAATATTCTAGATACTTTACAAATGTCATTCAAATAAAGAATGAATAATTTTGGCCCCAAAACAGAACCTTGGGGAATTCCACATGATAAAATTTTATGAAGTGATACTGTACCATTAATTTCTACTTATTGAAGCCTATTGTTTAAGTAGCTTTTTAACCAACTGTTGACCACTCCTCTGATCCCATAACAATCACACTTCTGTAAGAGTAAATTATGGTCAATAGTATCGAATGCTTTACGTAGATCGATAAATATACCAATTGTATTTTGTTTGTTATCAACCACTGATGTTACATTTTCTATAAAATTCATCACTGCTAGAGATGTAGATCTATTACTACGAAATCCATACTGTTGATCACATAATATGCTGGAAACAACTTTTCCAGTATTTTCGAAAACTGATCTAATAATGAAATGGGCCTATAGTTAGTTACTTGTTGCTTATCACCATCTTTATAGGTTGGGAGCACTTTAGCCAGTTTCATTTTCTCAGGAAATGTTCCTTTTACAAAAGAACTGTTGCAGATATAAATTAAAGGCTTAACTATAGAGTTAATGACCTCCTTGATCACTGACATATCAATATTGTCACAATCTGTAGATCTCCTGCTCCTACATTTTTTGACCACCTCTAATGTGTCACTCTCACACACAGGCCTAAGAAACATAGAACTTTGATTCTTATCAATACCAAGTTTCCCATCAGCAACATGAGTTTGTTGTATTTGATTTGCTAAGTTTGTGCCCACATTAACAAAGAAGGTATTAAATTCATTAGCAATTTCTTGTACATTATCAGTTACTTTGCCATCATTTTTCATTATTTGTGTTAATGAATGTTCGGAATTAGGCTGATCAATCACCTCCTTAATTATAGTCCAAGTTGCCTTGATATTTCTTTTAAACTTTCCCAGTAGTATACTATAATAATACTGCTTCTGTTCTCTTAAAATTGTAGTTAGTCTGTTTCTATACTGTTTGTACTTTTCTTCATTTTCCTTCGTTGGATTTTTTATAAATTTTATAAAGTGATTTTTCTTTTTACATGATTTTTCCAGACCTCTTGTCATCCATGGATTATATCTACTTTTATGTTTAACTTTGACTCTCCTCACTGGACAATAATAGTCATACAATGACATAAATGTGTCAAGAAATGCATTATAGGAATCATTTGTATCTTCAACATAGACCTCATTCCAAACATGATTACCAAGTTCTGCTTTAAACGCCTCAATTGTCTCTGACTGTCTAACTCTCTGTGACTTATATGTGTCTACTGTAGTTTTCTTTAACTTAATTTCAAACACCACAAAAACAGGCAAATGATCACTTATATCTGTCAGAAATAATCCACTTTTAACTTTTCTATCCATTAGGCTGAAAAAAATGTTATCAATCAAAGTCGCGCTATCCTTAGTTATCCTACTAGGTCTTGATATTAAAGGGCACATTCCCAAACCAAACATATTGTTAACAAAATCACTTGTCTTAATATGTTCACATGATTTCAACAAATCACTGTTAAAATCCCCACATACCAAAAGACCCTTACTATTTTGTTTAGAATATAACTCGGTAAGTTTCCCGTTAAACTCATGACAACTTCCGGAATAAGGTGAATATTTATGTGAATGAATTACGCCTCACTCAGACTGCCCCCGGTCCAGCCGTGACTCGTGTCGGAGGTTTTGCTGTGGTTTTGTTGTGATGTGACACTCACACTCAGAGCTTTACCATAATCATGAATCGGTACTATCTCTGTCTTCATCACCAGCTTGATTTACCGTGTTGTTTTGTTGCAGGTGATGGGGACCCTCCTCCCTCCACTCTGATAGAAAAGACTGCTCACTGTGCCCGTGTCCACTACAGCCCCAGTGTCCAGCAGCAGACCAGTGTCTCAGCTCAGGGCATCAACGCAGACTTCATCCTCCAATACGACGTGGAGCTGAGGGACATCATGGGAGACATACAGGTCAGAAGCACTCTCTCCTCACAGCAACAAGATCCCACAGACAGTTTGCAATAGGGCTGCAACAATATAGTCAAACGAATCAACAGATGATGGCACAGCCTTAAACAAACCGGCACATACTGTATATGTATTTTTTTATACATATTTTTTTCAACTTTATTTTAGATCTTGTTAAAATCCAGTTAAATGTATGTCATTTAAAGTAGATATAGCTTAGACTGAAGATTGTGTTTCAGCAGTCAGATAAGTAGGGCCGTTGAAGAGGCAATAGTGGCACAGTTGGCAAATGTTTGCTCTCTGACCAGAAGATGACCAGTTCAATTGTGCTTGATGTGTATGAAAGACCAACAGGGCATCTAGCATAAAATAGGATAACGGCCACTGAACTTTTTTGACAACTACAGTAACTGCTAAACCTTTAACTGCTAAACCTTTTTTCCAGGTTTACGATGGATACTTTGTGCACTACTTTGCTCCCAGAGGTCTCCCTGTCGTCCCGAAGGATGTGATATTTGTCATTGACATCAGTGGCTCAATGATCGGCACCAAGATCAAGCAGGTGAGACAGTGGAAAGTGCAGGGTCCACACACTGGGATCATTTCAACACTGCTGCTGTTTAGCATCATTCTGACAATGAATTATATTGGAACATGTGGAAACTGGTTTGCAGTGAGTAAAAAGTAAAAAACATTTAGCAACTAGACAACAGGACTTTCCACATCAAGTGGATGACATACAGTGTAAACCAGTGATGTTCAACCAGTGTGCCGGGGAACACTAGTGTCACTTAAGAGATTGTCAGGTGAGCCTTGGAAAAAAAACAATTTGAGTTGTTACGTGTAATAATTGGCCATTTTGGAGTGTCTGTACAATGTTCTGAAAAGGCACGAAAATGACTGACATGGGCATTGTTTACACTTTTTGGCTCAAAATTGTGTAATTTGTGACTCAACAAAGGTTGACTAATGTTGATGTAAACAACAACCAACATGCAAAAACAAGTAAACCAGACTTGAAGAGAAACCACGAGCGCCATTGACGCTGGTACCTTGTTACTCAGTAACTACCACGAGGTGGTGGTAGACGCCTAGGTCAACAATTCAAAAGGAAAAGTAAAGGAACCAAGCTAAAAAGCATTTATGTACAAGCTTTATGGTTGGCATTTTCATCCCAGCTGTTGTTGTGTCCTTGGGCAAGACATTTTACGTCCATTTGGCTGTGTGAACGTGTGAGTGAGTGATTGGTTGGAGGGGTCAGTGGCTCAGATTGTCAGATACTGATCAAGACCATTTTAAAACTATTCAGGAAACCATAATACAATGATATAGTAATTGACCCACATACACTGCATAATTAAAGGCATATTTTATTACATTTCTTGGTGTCTTGTTGTAGACGAAGCAGGCGATGAGTACGATCCTGGGCGACCTGAGGGAGGGAGATCACTTTAACATCATCACGTTTTCAGACCGGGTCCAGACCTGGAGGAAAGGCCGGACTGTGCGAGCCACGCGTCAAAACGTACGAGACGCCAAAGAATTCATCAAGAGGATCAGCGCCGAAGGATGTGAGTCAGAGCTGTAAGATTAATCTAATTTGAACAGACGCAATTAGCAAAGCATAAAGGCAGAATAGTTTTAAGTACCATAATTGCCTCAATTTAATTCTGTGTTAAAACGCAGATAGTTGTTATCCAGTACCACCAAAAGGTAGCCCTGGTTTAGTCCTGGTTTAGTCCTGGTTTAGTCCTGGTTCAGTCCTGGTTTACTCTTGTTTTAGTCCTGGTTTAGTCTTGGTTTAGTCCTGATTTAAGTCTGCTTTTAGTGACCTACAGCTATGTTAAAACGCCAACATAGCCCTTGGTCTAGGTAGAGATCAAATGTTATTCAGGAACACCAAAAAGGTAGTCCAGGTTTAACCCTGGTTTAATCCTGGTTTAGCCCTGGTTTAGTCTTGGTTTAGTCCTGGTTTAGGTCTGCCTTTAGTGACCTACAGCTATGTTAAAACGCCCACATAGTCCTAGGTCTATTCACAGATCAAATGTTATTTAGGACCATCAAAAAAGTAGTCCTGGTTTAGTTCTGGTTTAGTTCTGGTTTAGTTCTGGCTTAGTGCTCCAACCCTCCCTTTCCTCCCTGTAAGACGTCATTCAAAATCGTCACCACTTCTTTGCTGTACAATTGGAAATTTCATAGCCTTCCTCAATCTTAAAAGCTCCTTCTTTAAGTCGTCGTTCTTTGCATAATTGGAAATTTCATAGCCTTCCTCAATCTTAAAAGCTCCTTCTTTAAGTCGTCGTTTCTTTGCATCAGACATTTCATCACCTTCAAATCGAGTTTTAGCGAGCTAGCCTCTTTGATATCCCGATGCAGTTTATGAATTCCTCTTTGCAAGCTGTAGAGCCTGTTGTGGTCTTCCGTGTCATATGTAAATCTCTTTAAGCTTGAGCAGTTTGTGGTGAATGTGTTCTTGTTTCTTTATCAATTCCTTGTTTTTAGCTTTCTGAGCTCCTAATTCCTTATCAATTTGCTTATGAGTATCAGATATAATGATGCTGTTTATAATTTTGCTCTGCTTTTTGTCAATGTCTTGCTGGATTTTGTAATTTAATCTCTTCAGACGCTCTATCTCACAGAGTGTTTGGTCATAGCTGAAGGCTCGTACTTTTTCTTTATCATATTCTTTAGTTATTTTGCAAAGATGTTCCTTCCACTGTTCATTTTTGCTTTTCAGGACGCTGTTCATCATCTCTAAGTCTGCGCATTTCTTTATCCAAATCTCATCTTCAGCCAATTTCTGAGTCATCATTGATGAAAACATTCAATATCGCCTAAGGTGCGATTTTTCTCTGTTTCTAACTCAAGGTGGCGCTGTTTCCATCTTGAGGCAGTTTTGATCTGAAGCTTTCAAAGTCCTCTTGTAAACTAGCTCTCATTGCATTATCCAAAATCGTCACCTCCGTGTAATCATTTTGTAATTCTTCATTCTCTTGTTGCAAATTTTGATTTTTATCTTGGACCATTAACTGTTCCTGCTTATTCTTAACCTTCGTCAATCTCGAGACCTCCCTCGTTAGGATGTAATTTCTTTCCTCTAGCAACTTCTCGTTTTGTACCATTTTCGAATGAACTTTTATCAAGCTAGCGTCTTTAATCTCCAGATTCAATGTGTGGATTTGGCGAAGCAAGCTAGAGTACTCCACCCTCAAGTTATTAAAATCTCTTGTATGTTTCACGTTCTCGTTCTGAGACTCGACAGTCTTCTTCAGTTCGGCGCGACGTTCCTGTTTTTTCTTGACTAACATCTTGTTTTTAATCTTCATCATTACCGTGTCCCCGTTAATGTCCTTACAACAATCGGACAAGGCTTTCAGGTGTAAAATTTCATTCTGCATCTCTTCAATTTTCTGCAGAATGTCATTATTATCACGTTGAAGAACCCCTATCTTCAAGTGTTTTTGTTAATATTCAAGCTCTATTATCTTGTTCGTGTCACTTTGTTTCGTTATTCCCTGAAAATGTTGTGTTAACTGCTCATTTTCACTTTTTAAGACGCCTTCCAGCTTCGTCAGAGCTCCACTTTTCATTTTCAAATTCTTCACTGAAGCCAATTTCTAGGTCATGCTTGATATTTTGTCATGTAAACATTTGGCGTCTTCTAGATTATGATTATTCTCAGTTACTAACTCAAGGTGGCGCTGTTTCCAGTCTTCACTCTGAAATAATTTTGATTTCAAGCTCTCAAACTTGTTTTGCAAACTGTCTCTCTGGCTTTTTAACATATCGATCTTGTCTTCCAGTTGTTTGCTTTTGGTCTTAAATCTCTCTAGTTCAGTTGTTATATCACGTGATTCTGTAACCTCCTGAACTCCGTTAGCCTTTTTTACTTCTCCCCTTATGTCTTTAAGTTTTTCCACGGTTTCCTGACGGAAATCTTTTATCTCCCGCGATGCAGAGATTTACATATGGAAGACCACAACAGGCTCTACAGCTTGCAAAGAGGAATTCATAAACTGCATCGGGATATCAAAGAGGCTAGCTCGCTAAAACTCGATTTGAAGGTGATGAAATGGCTGATGCAAAGAAACAACGACTTAAAGAAGGAGCTTTTAAGATTGAGGAGGGCTAAGAAAGAACAGGAGACATTACTGGTCAAAAATCAAAATTGGGAATACAAAAATGAATATATAGGACAAGGGAATGAAGCTCTACAAAAATAATACACAGAGTTGTATTTCTAATTGTACAGCAAAGAAGTGGTGACGATTTTGAATGACGTCTTACAGGAAGGAAAAGGAGGGTTGGAGCACTAAGCCAGAACTAAACCAGAACTAAACCAGAACTAAACCAGGACTACTTTTTTGATGGTCCTAAATAACATTTGATCTGTGAATAGACCTAGGACTATGTGGGCGTTTTAACATAGCTGTAGGTCACTAAATGCAGACCTAAATCAGAACTAAACCAAGACTAAACCAGAACTAAACCAGGACTGAACCAGGACTAAACCAGGGCAAAATGAAGGCTAAACCAGGAATAAACCTGAACTATATACTATGGACTTAATCTAGTTGAAATTACTCAAATTATAACCCCTTTATATACGGCAAAAATCTAGCCTTGGTTTAAATTACGTGAAATAGGAAAATGAATCTGCATTTAAAATACATTTTGACATGCTTGTGTGCCAGTAGTAGTGATTTCTGTAAATTAGTAAAAGCCAAAAGTAAAATCTGTCAACTGGACAAAAAGTTGTAAGAGTGAAGACGTTTTGCTGCTCATCCAAGCCACTTCTTCAGTTCTGGTCAGATTATTGGTGGACACTGGCTTATATCTATCTGAACAGAGGCGCTAACTACATTGAAACTGGAAACAGCTATTGTTTACAGTTTCTGTATGTAGGCTAGGACTATTGCACACAAGTGTGCACTGTGCCTGAGTCATACTTAGCATAATCATTCAGCTCTTAATGGGTGCTTTCACACCTATTAGCATCCTGGCTAACTCTATTGTTCTCTTTGTTTCCTTTGTTTGCTTTGGTTCTGAGGATGAAGTTATAAATGGGAGATAGATGATGTCTAAGGCCCCTATTTCTGTTCAAGGAAGGATTGTCTTTCCTAAGAAAAATTGCTTCTTTAACTCCCCTCTCAAACCATTTCTTTTCTCTGGCTAAGATCTGTACCTCAGTATCATCAAAGGAGTCATTAGTGGCTTGCTAACCTGCTAGCCGGCGCTTCCAAATAAAATAAACAGGGTGCCCATGAAAAAGAGAGTGCTCTCATTGGGTTCCCCTGTATAAATAAAGATAAATAAATAAATAAAAATGTAAAATATTTGTGTTGACCGTTTCTACGTGATTCTGTTATTTTATTTCAGTATTGTGTCCATAAGTCAAGACATGAACATTAATTAAGTGACAAATCAGGCGCTTTCTTTCCCCGAGGTTGCTCCCGCTAGCGTTAGCAGCAGGTGTGATTGACAGCGTTGCTAAACGCCCGCCCCCTGCTAAACAGTGGTAAGGGCGGGAAGGGGTGTTAACCTTCCACAGCTTCGCTCCAGATTGGCTCTTTGGTTGCTATGATACTCGAGGTCAGAATTCCAAATATGGAGCCTGGCTCCAAATTCGCTGCTATAACTGCTAGCCTCAGTGAGCTTCATTTGATTGGAGCCGAACTATGGGTGGCGTCACAGATTTGCTAAATAGCATTGTCGTGTTTATTCACGAATTTGCCTTGTTTTCTCTTTCCAGGGACGAACATAAACGCCGCTCTGCTTTCTGCTGCTCAGCTCGTCAGCCCATTGTCTACTTCCTCCTCTTCTCGACGTGTTCCTTTGGTCATTTTCCTCACCGATGGCGAAGCTACAATTGGAGTTACAGCTAGCGATACTATCCTCAGTAACGCAAAAAAGGCACTTGGTTCTGCCTCATTATTTGGACTTGCGTTTGGTGATGACGCCGATTTCCTTTTGCTAAAACGCCTTGCTCTGGATAACCGCGGTGTCGCTAGGATGGTGTACGAGGACACCGACGCAGCATTGCAACTCAAAGGATTCTACGATGAAGTTGCTAGCCCCTTGCTATCAGACATCCAGCTAACCTACTTGGACGAACAAGCTTTTGATGTCACCTGCTCACTATTTCCCAATTATTTCCAAGGATCAGAGCTAGTGGTAGCCGGAAGGGTCAAACCAGGCGTGAAGGATTTTAAGGTTGCATTGAGTGCAGTTGATTCGAAGCAACGTGTTAAGTTTGAAAATGATGTTTTGATTTCAGGTTTGCAAGAGAATAACAGTTTTGATGGGTGTGTAGCAGATGTAGAAGGGATGTCCAGTTTTGTAAACCGCTTATGGGCGTATTCCACTATCAAAGAACTGCTTCTGGCTAAATTAAACGCTACAGATCCTTCCATGCAAAGGTTATTAGCAGACAAAGCTACCAATCTCTCACTTAAATATAACTTTGTAACGGCACTTACGTCTTTAGTAGTGGTCAAACCCGATGAAGAAGTCAGTCCAACTACAGAAAAAACCACCCCTTCGCCAACTACTATTACAACAACAGCAACAACTTTAGCAACTCCAAAAATATCCAAAAATTCAAATGTTATCAAACAAAACAGAACCAAACCCGATCCGCCCAAGCCACCTCCAGTCCCACTCAAAAAGACAACAACTCCAAGTGTTCAAATTCCCAGAAAAACCACAACAACCCCCAGTCCGGGCTTAACAAAAACTAACCCGGCTGGAATTTTAGCAAGAAAACCCACGGCTCCTAACCAAAACGTCTCCAAAATTGCATCTCCTCCACCACTGCCAGCTGGGAAGATATCTACGTCAATTCTCAATGCGCTAAAAACAGCACTACCACCAGCTCCAGGGAAAATTTCAACCACAACCCATGCTAATACAGTGGCTACATCTGTGCTAAATGCTAGCACTGTAACACAAGCTATTTCTACAGGCAAAATGGACCCCAAAATGGCTACCGCTCAACCTACTACTACTACTACTACTACTACTACTACTACTAGTACTTTACCTCCTGCAAAAGTTACCGTCCTCCCCATTGGGTTAATACACAATAACTTTACAGACTCTATGAATGAACAAGAGTTGGTAACTGTGACGTCCTTACCTCTGTCGGTTACTCCTCTCATCTCTCCTTCCATGGATCCTGTTCTAGACGCAGCAAATAATAGTAATAGTGATAACGATAATACAGAGGAAGATATAACCATAGCTACCCTGATTTCGGCCACTTTCGCCCCCATGCCCGGAGTGCCAAATGGGGACAAACCATGGGAGGCAGCAGGGGGGCTTCTGGGTAAGAATAAAAATAAAAAAGATTAACACGTAGGTTTATAGGTTTTCCATTCAAATGATATCATAACATTGTAAACAGACCCTAAACAAATATGTCACCTTTTAACATTTAATGATGTAGATATACACTACCAGTCAAAAGTCTGGACACACCCTCTCATTGAGTATATTTTTTTCTTCATTTTAGATACACCAGAAGACATAAAATATCTTAAGTAAGATATATGGAATTATGTTGTAAAGAAAAAAAGTGAAATAGCTAACTAAATATGCTACTTTATATTTTATGTTCAAATCCTTTAAGTAGCCACCCATTGCTTTGTCAAAAAATATTTTGTAGAGTTATAAAAAAAAATGTCTTTACTACATAATTCTATATATCTTGCGTCATATATTTGATATCTTCTGTGTGTATATAAAATGCAGAAAGTAGTAAAATTAATTTAAAAAAAAACATTTGGACACATCCTCTCATTCAGTGTTTTTTTTTTTCTTTATTTTTACTACTTTTCTACATCCTACATATACATGCAGAAGATAACAAATGCTTGAAATAAGATATATGGACTTATGTAGTAAAGAAAAAGATTAAATAACTACTAAATATTTTTTGACAAGGCTAAGGGTGGCTAGTAAAAATGAAGAAAAAAACATTGAATGAGAGAGTGTGTCCAAACCTTTGACTGGTAGTGTAGATGTAAACAAACTGTAGTTTAAAACTGAAATGCAAAAATATAATTATTACTAGACTCTTCAAAAAATCGGCCAAAAAAGTCTTTAGTGTACGCACTAACTAAAGTAACTGTTCTTTCAGTATAATGAAGTGTTGGCCTTATTCGATCACACACAATTGTCATTTAAAGGTCCTATATTACACAAAATTGGCTTGTGTGAGCTTTAAGCCATGTTATAATGTTGTTATCTCCTTAAAAACAGACCTGGAGTTGTGTTTTGTTTCATGTTTGAGTAATCCTTTATTATTAATCTGTCTACATCCCCAAAGCTCACATTGCTCTGTTCCACCTTGTGATGTCATGTAGTGATAGTTTTCAAGTTAACGGCTACATTTTACCTTGTGTTCAGTAGAGATTCGCAAACTTAATGAAGGTGTATGGAGTTTAAAAACACATTGGAGCACTTTCTGTATTCCCACATGACATCACAAGGTGGAACAGAGTGTTTGAGAAAGGAACTCATCCTAAATATGCAGGGTTTGTGTGTTAAACATGTGTAAATGAAACAAAACACAACTCCAGGTCTGTTTGTGATGAGGAAGCAACATTATAACATAGATCAGAAAACAGCATTTATGCATTAGGATTTTTATTTTTTTTTTCTAAAATGCTGACTGATCTGTTGAGTAAAATTGTTGCTAGCCCGTCATTAGAGATTCTAGCATTGTGATAAAATTCTCAAATGTGAATGCAAATTATAAAGCTACAGTATAGTTCTCCATTAATGATATCGTGCCCTTAATCTGTTGTTTCCACATCTCTCCACTAGATGTCTCTACCTCCATTCAAGTCCAAAGAAAAGGTACTTCAAATCCATTCATTTCATTTTAATAAAAAATACAAAATATGGCCTGTTTATTTTAATTGTTTTTGCTTCATAAGAAGTTAAACTAGTCAAATTATTTACAATATACATGTCTCGATACAGTGGTGGAAGTAGTAGTACTCAATTTTGTTACTTAAGTAAAAGTACAGATACCGGAGCAAAAAATTACTCAAATAAAAGTATCACATGAAAAAATTTACTTGAGTAAAAGTATTAAAGTACCAGTGTAAAAATATACTTAAAGAGTAAAAAGTAAAAGTATTTTGCACAGATTTTGAGGTCTTTTAAGGCTTCAGATGTAGTGATTTTGATAAAGATGTGTGCTGAGTTTTGTTCAATAGAAACAACTGAATAGTCTTTTTTTTCTAGCTGTTTTTATTTGTATATTTTTAATTTGCTCAAATTATGAATGTGTTAAAAGTAAACCCCTCAGCCTTTTCAGCAGATAATAAAAAAATACTTTTACTTTTCTGCCCTGTTAAAAAAATGTAGTGGAGTAGAAAGTACAGATACCTGCTCTCAAATGTAGTGAAGTAAAAGTGAAAAGTATTCCCTTTAAAATGTACTAAAGTACAGTACTTTGATGCATTTAAAAACGTTCTTTTTGTTTTTTCAGATATTGATCTTGATAAAGGTGAGACACGGGCACATCTTCACCTGTTCTCTCAAAAGTTGATGTTTTTTATTTTATATGATTTTATTTTTGTATTTTACTTCTCTAGACTATGATGCCACCTACGATTACGACTACAACCTCAACTATGACCCCTGTAAGAATAGAGCATTAAAGCTGCACTATGGGACTTTCTGATGGACAGTCTACTTTCTGTTTGTTTCCATAAAAATGTAATTTCTTTGCCTGGAATGTTCCACAGTAGGGCATTCACTTTTACATCTGGCAATTATTTAACTATGGGTGTTTTTATTGTCCAAATAATACCTTGAGAAACATGCACTGATACAGTGAGTGGGCTTGCCTCTCCAGAGATCTGACAATCCAGACCAACATTAAAATCTTCATGGAAACAAACAGGAAGCAGAAAAGTTACATAGCGCACCATTTAGTGATACTTGGTACATTTGAAATATTTATGTCAAATGAATATGTGTGTTTTCAGGGGATGACACTGACACAGATACATCATTTGGTAAGTCTGTGAATTTGAATGTCCTGTATTCAGATGTATACGATGAGAATAATATTACAACATTGTTTTGCTTGTTTTTAGATTCCCAGTCTCGCCTCAGCACAGTCAGAGTTTTCTCTTCATCAGGTCTGTGAATATCTGTTATATGGATTTATCAAAATGATGTGTTCAATTGTTAACATGGCACTGCAGACTTAATGCTGAGGTGCCTGATTTTCAAACCTTGAAAGGAGGAAGTAGGTATGTTAATCTGTCTAACTGGTTCCTCGCTCTCACAAACTCTCTCTAGCATTCACATGCATGGATTTTTTGGCCACTAGCACAGCTTTAGAACAGACAAGAGTAAAGTGGGGTTGATCACCTTCTCACAGCCAGTCAGCTCTCATCCCAAATCCAAAATGTCTGTGTTATGGAAATCTTTACTTACAGTGTTTTACCTAATTTGTACTTTGCACTGGTATGCAGACCTCTTAGTCCCAGTTTCTTAACTCTTAGTTTGATTATATCTTATCCATTTGACCTCAAGATCCAGTACACCGTGCTGTGTTGTCCACTGTCTGATGCATGTCTGCTGTCTGCCTATGATGTCAGCACATCACTCCAGTCCTTTTATCTCTTCATTGCTTCCAATTTCTTTTAGAGTTGATTTTAAATTGTATTGGGTTTTTTTAAAGCTCTTAACGGCCTTGCTCCTTCCTATTTGACTCAACTCCTGTCCACAGCTCAAATAGGGCATTAAGGTCAAGCAACCAACTCTTACTGGAAGTCCCCGGAGCCAGGCTCAAACACTGGGGTGATGGGGCTTTCTCTGTCGCTGGCCCCAGACTTTGAAACAAACTGCCTCTGATTTGCTACACACACGTCACAGACTTTGGCCTGTTTAAATCCAGGCTCAAAACGTATTTATTCAGACTGGCTTTTAACACTTAGTAATGCAGTGACACTTTGTACAATTAGTTTTTATTTCATTGTTTAATGTTTTGAATGTTCTTTTATTGTGTTGGTTTTATTGGAAAGCACTTTGGTCACCTTGAGTGTTGTAAAGGGCTCTATAAATAAAGTTTGATTGACCGATTGTCAGTACATACAGCATATTTAAACCACACAGATAAGAATTACATGAACCAGAAAATCAGTTTAGACCCGTTTAAGGAGCACAAGGCCAAAACACTTCTTGGGACACAGGATAAGCAGACAGCAGACATGCATCAGACAGTGGACAACAGAGCACGGTGTACTGGATCTTGAGGTTAAATGGATAAAATATAATTGAACTAAGAGTTAAGAAACTGGGATTAAGAGGTCTGCATACCAGTACCCAGTCTATATGACATAGTACAAATGAGGTAAAACACTGTAAGTAAAGATTTCCATAACATCTGCAATAATTAAATTAAGATTGTGTGGAGCCATCAGGTGTTTTGTTATGTAATAGTTAATATATGGTGAGGGAAACAAAATGTACTCAATTATAAGGAGAAAGTTTGATGTTGCAGCTTTAAAGGCTATTGTTATGCAGGCAACATCTTTTGAAACAATTTTTAAATATTTCTCAAATCATTATAAAATTATAAAATTAAAAGTTATTAAAGTAGTTTTACATAAATTTATATAGCAAAATGGCTAGTACGCATACATTTAGCAGTGTTGTAACCTAAAATAGAACTGCCTTAAAGAGAAGAAAAGAAAAAAATAGTTTTCTACCACGTTACAATGTTGTTCCCTCATCAAAAACATGCCCGTGGTGGTTTTATATGTCATCCATACATGTTTGAATAATTTAGCGATTCAGGCCTTATTCAAACCCCCCTTACACTGTAAGTTTAGCTCCTTCTCTGTTAGTTTCTGTCCAAAGCTCCACCCACAAGCCTATGTCACCCATGCTCCACACGACAATTCTCCATAAATATACAAAATGATACAAAGCTGTACACAACTTCACAAAGCTGATGCAATGTGCAGTAGTTTCATTAGCAGTATGCACGCTGATTGTGTTGTGGTAGTGCTCTGAAGGGGGAGTGACTTAGCGCAGGGAGCAAAGAGAGGCGGGACTCAGAGTGTCAGAAACAAAAGTGAAACTTTTAATATATGTTAATACGTTGTTTTCAGCGAATATGGCATTTTCAAAACAATAGAATTAACATGGTGATCTAAATATGTTATGTGTTAGCAGTTCATACCCCATAGAAGTAAAATACCCCCTCTTTAAGCTGTTTGATTAATGCTGTTGTCTATATAAACTCTATTTAACATGTCTTTTGTATGTGTTGATCTTGACTTGTTCTGTCTTTAGTGGATGGGGATCCTCATTTCGTGCTGCAGTTCCCTAAACTTCACGAGAACCTCTGTTTCACTGTGGACGGTCGAGCCAAAGACGTGCTCAGGCTGCTGGAGGACCCAGACAGAGGTACAACAAACAGGATTTAACCAGAGGAGTTTAAATTGAGCTGGAGATAGATCAGAACTCTATGGTGTGTTTGCTGTTTAACTGTCAGATTTGTTGACCTGGTTTAGGGTCAATATCTCTGTAATCACTGGGCCTCTCCAAAACTGGCACAAAGTTCAACATCGTCTTTGTCAATATAAATAAACAAGTGATATTATATTTTTAAAGGTTGAGATCATTTAAAAAAAATCACTTTTACAATGACATTTAGTGCCCAAAGTGGACAGTCAAAATGTACGCACATCAAGATAACTATTACTTCAGTCAAGCAGTTATTAACTTATCTTATTTAAAATATTATTTTTCCCAGTGTACAGCACAATTTCATAACTACAAATGGAGAAAAAATTACATCTATCAATCCATTTTCTTTCGCTTTTCCGGGGTCTTGGGGCAGCAGTGTAAGCGGGGACTCCCATACTTCCCCCACCCCAGACACTTCCTCCACGTCCATCTTAAAACCACAAATCACTTGAAGACAGTGAGGTGTAAATTTTAAGCAGAGAAAAGAACTGGTTTGTGAAGGGCTTAAAGGAAGCTATTTATGTGAAGAAGGAGAATCCGTCTCTGAACAGAAATGGTGGACTCTGATATAATCTACCAGCTGTTTAAAGAATAAAAATAAAGATTAAACTAAACGGCTGAACTTGTACTAAAAACAGTGCATGTACATATAGGTGTAATTTTGTTGTGGATTTAAAGCAACTGAGAGTTTTCAAATCACTTCGGAAATTGGTGCCAAGATTAAATCCCCAAGGACTTTAAAACATAAGATTAAAATGGCAAGTTATAAGGTTCAACATGTTTGGATTGTTGGATATTTCTTTCAAAAGCAGTGAATCTCCCATAGAGTTACATAGGCTCCTGCCCTCCATCTGATATTGTGATGAGTGATATGAACACAGCCTATTTTAGAATGAGTCTCTACCTGAACACATTCGTCCTCAGGTATAATTGTTGATGGTCACCTGGTTGGCGCGCCTTCTAAACCCGGAGCAGAGGACCGCCCCAGGACGTACTTCGACCGCCTCGTCATCGCCATTTCAACGGGCGGGTCAGCCGACATCCTCATCAGCGTCTCATTAGACAGTGTGGTGCTGGAGGGCGAGGGGCGGGACAAGCTGCCTGTCAATCAGCAGGGCTCCATCACGCGACAGGAAGTGACCGTTACCGTGGACAACCATCACAGCTGCTGGATCGAGCTGAGCCGAAACGTGCGCTTCCTGATTCTGTTTCATTACTACAAACACCCCAGTTACCTGCAGATGGCGCACTTGGGATTCTACATCACCAACGGACAAGGGCTCTCCCACAACACGCAAGGCCTGCTGGGTAAGAATTAAGACTTTTGACTGGAGCTCTAAACCTGCATCTTAACCAGCATAAACTGAGAGAAAGAAAGGATTAAATTAAGACTAATTCAGATCCTAACCAGGTTTTTACTCAAACTAAACAAGACGTTAACCAGGCCTAAACCAAAACTATATGAGGCGCAAAGTGTTCGGATCAGATGATCTGATCATCCCCCGTAATCAGTGGTGGAAGAATTCAGAATTCAATTTTGTTAATTACTGTAAGTAAAAGTAAAGAAGCACAGAAAATACTCAAGTAAAAGCATCACAAAGCTTCACATGTAGTGATTTTGATAAAGCTTTGTGCTGAATTTTGTTCAACAGAAACAATTAAACTGACTTTTTTTCTAGTTGTTTTTATTTGTATATTTTTGTTTTCTCAAATTATGAACGTGTTAAAAATAAACCCTCAGACTTTTCAGCAGATCTCAAACAATAATAAAAAATACTTTTACTTTTTAGTCTAGTTCAAAAATGTGGTGGAGTAGAAAGTACAGATACTGCTCTCAAATGTAGTGAAGTAAAAAGTATCCACTTTAAAATGTACTTAAGTAAAGTACAGATACCTAAAATTTTTACTTAAGTACAGTACTTTCCTACTTTGTCACCTTCCACCACTGACTATATTTCATGTTTTACAACTTGATGTGATTATAGGCGCTGTACTTGATTTTTACCATCATACAAATTTGAAAAACAAAGCTACTTTTCAAACTGCTACAGTCCAGAGGTCCATTCCAAGTGTCCTCATTATTCACTGCAATGAGTTTATATGTGACTTTTGCCTAGACAATAATCCAAACAA
Source organism: Periophthalmodon schlosseri (assembly GCA_000787095.1). NCBI lineage: Eukaryota > Metazoa > Chordata > Actinopteri > Gobiiformes > Gobiidae > Periophthalmodon > Periophthalmodon schlosseri. Next base: position 46,182 of record KN483423.1, on the reverse strand, counting down.
CTGCATACTAAAAGGGCTCTTCCTGGTTGGCGACTGATAAAAACATTTTATACTTAGGCTCAAACTGCTGAGACTGCTGTGTGACTCTAAGGCTGCTTTCACACTCACAAAGTGCAAAGTTAACACTTTGATCCAGACTTTCCAACTTTCCTCTTTAGTTTTGATCCAAAGTCCAGATGTGAACGTCAGTTAAGTTATTGTCCTTCCCAGAGCCACCAAAGAGAGAAATGCCCTCTGTAACCACAATTTACCAAACGCACGATTATATGAGAACATATCAAACACACGCTAAATGAGAGACCTTTCTTTCTTTAGTCTTTATTTGTCAGGGACCATGTACAAATTCATTAATCTTACAAAAGAAAAGATGATTTGTACCAGATTCAGAACATTAGCAGTATAAAACAATAAAGATGATTTGTACCAGATTCAGAACATTAGCAGTATAAATACAATAAAATGTCCCCATGTCCAATACATGATGTTTCCTACAGTCGATACAATGTAAAAAATCATTATGTGCAGGTTTTTACAGTGAAACAGAACAGTGCAAATGAACGAGACTGATGTCGACACATTTGATTATCTAAAATGTACTTTTGCACAGTTCTAGTAAAATTATTCAAATCTACAGGCAATTTCAGCCTGTCTGGAGCTGATTCCACTGTCTGATGGTTTGAAAAGAAAAGGCCGACTGAGCAAAGGCCGAGGATCTTTTTGGAACTATGCAAACTGGAGCAGTGCATTCTCTGCTATGTTCACTTATAGCACACAGCACTTCTGTTGTTGTCGTCTTCTTTAAATCCAGTCACAGTGAGTAGCCAAAAAATTATATACATCCATATAATCCACTTGGATTGGCACATTTGCTCGTACAAAACTGTGTGCCAGCGCTAAACCAGTGAAAAGTTAGGGAACTCTTTACACCCACCTAACGCTGCTTCTGATTGGTCTTTTTTCCCGTCAATCCGTATTTTAGCTAATCACCGTCAAGCCCAGGCCTTGTCTTGCTTCTGTTTACTTTTCAAAACAAGGAAAAAAAACTTTGCAGCTCCTCTGTGCTCCGTGTTCACGAGGCGCGCTCCCGTTGTCATGACGACAGTAGAGACAGAGCCGGGGAAAGTCCGATAGTTCAGGTTTGAGGGAGGTAGGGTGAAACCAAAAGTCTGGGGAACGAATGAAAATAATGGAACACTTTGTAAGTTTCTTGGTGCGGACTTTGAGGTGTGAATCAGCCCTAAATTACATGAACAAGTAGGATACAGCACCTTTAATGATGAAGCCCAAATATATAGCCTATTTATGAGTTTCTGCTTCCTGGTATGTGCCACGTCGCCATTTTGAGGACTTTTTGCATTCAAAAGATATATTTTGTTTTATATTGTTAATTTGAAACACGAGGATAGAAGAAAGACGCAGTGTTCTAGATAGATCTACATGGTGCACACAAACTAATGCATGACCATAATGTTGACCTTTTGTGTTTTACTCCAGGACAATTCCAGCACACAGACATGACGGTCACCAGACTGAAGAACCACCAGGAGGCTAACGCTAACTCTAACCGCTCCAGCCCCAAAGACCCCGCAGCGTCCAGGGGCGTTCTGCGGTGGGGACAGCAGCACATGAGGGTCACTCTGCAGGACAAAACTCTGAAAGACTCGGTCCAGAGACGACACTCGGGGAAGTGCTGGGTGGTCCCGAAGGCCGAGGTGGAGAGGCTGCTGGGGCATCCATACGAGAGCTACGTAGTGGATCACGTTTAGTATAAATACATGCGCAGATATTATAAAGGACTATTGGACATTACAGGGTTAATGAACAAATGAGCAATGTGAAGGCAATGACTCCAGGGGGCGCTAATACCATGTAAAGAGAGGCGACAGAGACTTAAAGGTACAGTATACTTTCTGGAGGTGGCACATCACCTGCACGATTCCATGTAAATAGAAAGTTAAAACTACACTTCGGAACATTCTCCATAGAGACACACAAGCTTTATGCCATTATGCGGAATGTTATAGCCAAAGGAACAACATTTGAACAACATAGAGATATGCAGGTATTCAAGTACGAGTCAGGTTTGTGGAGATGCAAGCCCGCTCACAGTAAGGAGCAGTGCAACAAAAACATGCTTTTATTTTTGTCAATTTTTTTGGCTAAAAAGTTACATACAGTGGCTTAAGTGCAGACAGTAATATCAAACATGTGATTTTTTGGTTTGGTGTTAGAGATAAACCTGTAAAAATATCCAAATGGTACAATATTACCAAAATAATCTAATATTTTTGATGGGCTAAAATTGAGTTCAGTTTATTTTACAGGGACCACGTACAGGAGCATTAATCAAAGAATCATTGAAAACGCTTTGTACCAGACTATAGCTCTAATTTTCATCTGCAGTCCCTGAGACATACAACACAGAATACACAAACAGCATAAAACCATGCAATGTGTTCATCTCATTCCAGAAGTTGCCGTGGACGCCACCGTCGTCATTTGAGTTGTATTATTTTGCATGGGGCTGATCTTGACAGCAAATAAGTTCTATAGGGTCTACAGAGCCGTTTTAAAGCCTCCAGAGAGTCGGTGCAGTGTTGACTTGTTCGTCACATGAACACTGAACAGTTTACACGAATCAGCCTACTTTATATCAGAATTTTGAGGCGAAAGTTCTCCTGAATTTTCCATTGAAATGAATATTATTTCCCGCTTAACCCTTAGACTGTATACATAAATGGACATTGCTAACCTGCTAGCCGCCGCGTTCCAAATAGGAAGTGATCATGGGCTGCGCTTCTGGCTCCATCGACTAGAAAACTGTGGCCCCTCTCTCTGTAACTGCTGCAGTGAGCCTCGTCATTTTGGTCTTAAAATGTTCGTATTAACCCGCTCTACATGATCCTGGTATTTTTATTTTGCTATTGTGTCCGTAACTCAAGATATAAACATTAATAAGAAACAAATCAATTGCTTTCTTTCCTCAAGGTCACTCCTGCTAGCGTTAGAAACAGGTTTGATTGACAGCGTTGCTAAGCACCCGCTCCCTGCTAAACCAGCGGTGTGGGCGGGAAGGGGCGTCCGTGAGCTTCATTTGACTGGAGCCGAACACTGTGGGTGACGTCACACTCACTTAGTCCACTTCTTTACACAGTCTATGGCTCAACCGGAAGTGCCACCACAAAGAAATAGTACTACTCATGATAAAAAAAATATTATAATGACATTTCAGAGCCATACACCTTCTGTGTCTGTTTTAGTTTAGTAAAGCAAGTTTTAAGCCTTTCCGTAACTTAAACTGTGTCTTTAACTGTTTGTGAATGTAATGAAGCCAAGCCAGCAATAATTTGAAACAAATTGTAAACAAATAAAAAAGTTTAATCTGGCTGCTGCTTCTTCCACTGCAGGTTGCCACGGTGAACCAGCTGTTTGGTGGTTTGCTTTGATACTAACAACATCATGTAACTTTTTTGTACAACTCTCTTTATTTTTTTTTATCAGCCTTGTTAAACTCAAAGTTGGTTTATAGTTTTCCAGTTTTAAATATGGCTACACCAATCCTGCTTTCTGACCATATAAAAATATTACACTGGCTTATGCAAAAATGTGAGAATGAAACACAACACGACTCACACACACCTTTTTTTACGATTAAACATCAAAAGGCTAAAAGCTCCAAAAAGACCATAGCAGAATATTTATTATTATTCAGAATATGACTTTTATTCCCAAAGTTCTTTTTGATAAATAAAAACTACCAATCAGAGGAAAGACAATTTGTACTTAACGCTGTGAGGGTCTGAAAGAGTTCATTGTAGATTTAAAATGAACTGAGCTGTGTCCTGTATTTCACGAACACTGTGTTGTTCTGTTCACACGGCAACCGGGAGAAATTCATTTGAGACGCTGTTTGGGTCTCACACACAACATATTTACTCATATTTACCATGAGATTACTAATTAGAACTTTATTTTGTGTAATATGTACATTCAGTTGTTTTAAGATGTGTTTTATATTGTTAAGTAGGTATGTGCAGTTTTAGTGTTACATATATTTGATGAAGAGTTTTTTTTAATGCAATTTAAGAATTAACATGAATAAAAATAATTGTAAAATCCTTAATTTACACTGTCATAGTATCACTAGCATCAGAGTATGGTTTTTCTATAGCTGCTGATTTACACAAGTTTATTTTGAGTGACAGTGGCTCAGTTGGTAGAGCGTTTGTCCACTGATCAGAAGGAGAAGGTTGGAGGTTTGAATCACTGGTAGAGTGGTCTGATCTACTGACTCACAGGTTGCCGGTGCGATTCCAGCTCCTACAGTGTCTGCGTACACTGGTGTATGAATGTGTGTATGAATGGGTGAGGGGTTCCTTGATGGTGGAAAAGCGATATATACCCTTTTTTCCCTATTGTTTTTTGTAACATTGCTCACAATTAATTATAAATGGGAATAATCCTTAAGTCCTTAATTGTAATGCTTGTAAATTAAATAAATATGTAATTATTCTATTATTATTATTTAAAAAATCCTTTACAATGAATTTCTCAGTCTTTTTGAACAAGAGTTGGACATTTTTGTTCTAGTATTTTACATTTGCATAGACTGTATATACCGGTAAATGGACATAGCTAACGTGCTAGCCGCCGCGTTCCTAACAGAAAATGAGCATGGGCTGCGCTTCCGGCTCCATCGACTCTGGCTCCAATTCACTTTACATTAGAAAACTGTGGCCCCTCTCTCTGTAACTGCTGCTGTCAGGCTCGTCATTCTGGTCTTAAAATGTTCATATTAACCCGCTCTGTGGTATTCTTATTTCACTATTGTGTCTGCAAATCAAGATAAGAACTTTAATAACAGACCAACCAGCTGCCTTCTTTCCCTGAGGTCACTCCCGCTAGCGTTAGTAACAAGTTTGATTGACAGTTTTGCAAAGAGCTAAACCAGCGGTGCGGGCGGGAAGAGGCGTTACCTTCCACAGCCTCGCACCAGATTGTCTCTTTGGTTGCTATGATACTCGCAGTCATAGAAATTCCAAATATGGAGCCTGTCTCCAAATTGGCCCCATCACTGCTCTAGCCTCGACGAGCTTCACTTGACTGGAGCCGAACGCCATGGGTGACGTCACACTCCCTTAATCCACTTCTTTATACAGTCTATTGTCAGGATCCTCCCTTCTGTGTTGTCCGTGTCTCCTCCCACCTGGGCGTCGGCTTATCTGATCTGACCGCTGGCGCACCTGGATCCAGTGTCCCTCATTACCTGCAGTATAAGAAGTCTGGTTTCGCAGCCACTTCTCGTCAGTTTGTCGTTGATACTTCTCCAGTTAGTAGATGTGTTTGGCTCCACAAGACATGTCAACTTTTTTTTGTCTTTTTGTATTACAACTGCTTTGTTCTGTGTCCAGGTGCCTCTGTTGTTATTTCTGGAAGCTGCCTGCATCCTACCCAGACCAATATCTCTACCTGCACCTCTGGACCCCCCCAGCCTGATACCTACCACATTTACCTGATTACTAGCCTGGACAATAAACAGTTGAACTACTTATCAGTTGTGTGGGTCCTAAGTAAAACCATAACAATAACAAGTTGAAATAGTTTTTTAAAAGTTCAAAAACAGAAACTGATTTCCACAGGTTTGCCATGTGCTTTTTATTTTTCATTTCAATTTCAGTCATAGTTTAGATCATTTTATTTGTTACACAAGACATTATAGGCATTGTTCACATACTAGTGATCAAACAAGGACAGAAAGTTTCTACTACTGAGCCTGAACTATCTTCACTTGTCCATTTCAAGGGAGTTAAGTCGATAGTGTTATTTTCAGATGCGAAAATGAATGGGAGTGGATACAGAATGACCGCACAAGGCTTTTTCCATAAACAAAATAAGACGACGTTATTATGAATGAAGGAGAGGCAACAAATATATATTCAGTAAACAGTTTCCAGTCTTGATGTTTTTACACTGCAAAAAATGAATGTCCAGTTGGCTTCAAATAAGTTGTAATTGAAATGTTAATCATGTTTGAGTTGGTTGGACTAGTTCATATCTGTTTATTACTTTAACCTAGATAATCTGACTTGTTTTAAAGCAGTTTGAATTCATTTCTTGTTATTTTAGGATAGATTATGTAGAAGTAACTCAAAAGAACAAAATCGCGTAATACCAAGTTAGATCATCTAGGTCATATTAGAACATGAAGAAAAGCTGGTAAAGTCAACTCAAAAAATGTGTAAATTGAACTCACTTTTTCAATTCCAGTGGATATGTATTTTCTGCAGTGTATAATGAGCACATACATTAATGACTGATGCACAGAGAGACATGTTGGAAATAGGCAGCGGTATTTTTTAGAGAGTATCCTCCATTGAAACCTTAGTTGGAATGCTTTTAATCATAGCGAAACTATGATGGACACAGGAATGACCACTAAATTAGGTAAACATGTGACACTGCAAAAACAACAAACAAACAAACAAATATAATTAAGTTAGTGTGCATCACTTTAAAAATCAATTCTACGAGATATAATGTTGTAAGGTAAGCATAGACGCAACCGTTCCTTCACAAATTGTCGGAAACTGAAATTGCAAAAATGAAAGAAAAGTCAGCTCCCCAGTTCGGTATTAATTTGGGAATGTGTTGGTGTGTTTAAGTTAAAACAAAAAATGGCGGATTCGACGGCAACAGCAAAGCAATGCATCTGTCAGAATTCAGATTTCAAATGATGTTACGGGCGCCATTTTGAGGACAATTGCATAGCACCATTCAAAACATCATAACAGCAGATTGAACCTACCAGTTTTAACTTGTCTCAGAAGTTGAATTATTGCTAATTTGTGTTTAGTAAAACTCATTTTAAATAGTTTATAGTTATGCGGAGACGTGATGTAGCTTTTTCAGTTTATACACTGCTAAACTTTGAGCTAAGTTAAGATAGGATTTACACCTAGATGGCGCAATCCAGCTCAAGTTCCATATTTTGAATGGTTTGTTGCAATAAAACAGTTAAGAATAGGCAGCTAAAGGAAAAGACAGTAAAATGTATAGTGTTTTTTTTTTTTCTTTTTGCTATTTTTGCCAATAACGCTAACATTTTGGCACAGGAAGGATCCAAAAAAAAAGATAGAAACGAGCACTAAAAGAATATAATGAGCCATTCTCAGTGAAACCCCGACTTAAGGCTATGACCAAATCAAATCGTATTGGTTCATTCACAAGGGGCAGGAAACTGTGGCTTCGTACTGCTATGCTACTGCAAATTAGTGCGTTTCTGCCGTTTAACAACTGCACTGTAAAAACTGGATCTCTACATGAGATCAAACTATTTCAGTTGCATTATTAATCTTATCTTTAGTAGTTTTAACTAGCTTATATTGAGTGTCTTGCCCAAGGACACAACGACAGCATTCATCTGTGGGAACTGGAATCACCATCGCCGACCTTCGGATCAGTGGACGCTCCCAGAGATTAAAGAACGATGTAGGGGGCAAGAGCAAGTTTTCCTCATGCAAATAAATAAACCAGAAATTCACAAATTTGAACCTGATATTTTTCTAGTTACAACTTCGCATTTAAACGCATTCTATGACAACAAAATCTGGGTATTAACAATAGTAGTTTTACCTGCCCCCAATCTCCATTACATATTATAGGCTTGTCAAATGCTGCCATGTCGTATGAAACACATCAACTGAATCTAGTCAGAAACAACAACTTAATAATCTAGGTTTGATAAGTAAATAAATCCAAAACAAGATGAATATCTGAATTTTTAAACTCATGTAGATAGCGCTGTTTTTACAGTGTGTAGTTTTTTCATTGGATTTAGCCCCTAAGGGAGTGACTCTTCCAGTGACGTACACGGGGTTGAATTCAAACAACCAAGACACAATCTGGTGCATTCACTTAGAGCTGAATTTTCAGTCTTCAACCTTAACACGACTTTCTCGAGTTCGGACCAAAAAATCCTTCATAAAACCTCTTTTCTACATCACATACTTGCAGTTTCACAATCCTTGGTTTTTACCACTCTTACACTGCAAAATCGAAACATCTACATGGCTTAAAATGACTGAAAACTGAAATCAGAATCTTGAGTCGTTTCAACACATTTCAGTTTATTTACGGATAAAAACTAGAATGATCGTTTAAACTGATGTAGGTTTTTGAGTGGTAACAAGATAGTATATATGGTAGAGTCAAAGTTTTTATAAGTAAATAAATGCAAACTTGCCATAACTACTCAAATCAGAATGTCTAAGATCAAGTGATTTTCAGAAGATAGAAACTGTGTCAAATATCTACGTATGTGGCCAGAAAAAATATCTGAAAATGATCTAAGTTTGACAAGTAAATAAATGCAAACTTGCCATAACTACTCAAATCCAAAATTTTAAAAGCAAGTCATTTTAACTCATATAGACGATTCTTTTTTTCCAAATGTGCCCACTGAACTTTCTTGAAGACCACAGTTCCGATCACACACGGTAAACGTCATCACTTCAGCCAGTGAACTTTGCACCAAATATATAGAAATAAAACTCTTCAATAATTTAAAGTGTTAGAACATATTATAGACTATTGAAATTTCAGAATACGCAACAAAAAAAAAACCAAAAAACAAAATCATCAACATTTTCGGGTAGGAGGGTAGTGTGTGGGTGACAGTTAGCCTAGTATTAGCCGCTGGATAGCTTGTTTGCTAGCACAGGGTCACACAACAGCAATGCAAAGTGAGCACTGAACAGGCGGTTTTGTACAGGCGATGTCACGTTTGCCTGGTTTTTGCAAAAAAGAGTCGCGTCTATTGAAAAACGACAAGAGAAAGTTGTAATATTGTAAAGCAGGGTTGATAAGAGGCGTTTTGAATGGGCCAGCCTTCATTTTGCAGAACTGCTATGTACAACAATGGTAACTAAACATGTAGAAGTACTATGGATAGAGCCACCACCTCAGAAGTAGTTGTAAAAGTTGGACTACGCTGCAAAACTTGACTTAAAATGATTTTTATTACAAACAGTTATCCTCAAGACACTGGGATACTGTCCTGAAGAAGAGGGACCGCAGGTGGCGCTGTCTGTTTAAATCAGTTGACGGGCACATCACAGCGACATCATGTGACCACTCTGAGGCGCTAGTGAGAAGCCGAAACTGTCAGGTATGAAAACAAACTAAACCTTGGTCTGGAAAAAGAATCTATAATAAGATATATCATAACCACTAAGGCATGTTTTCTTAAGTAATTTCTCAACGGATGTAGGCTTTTTTGCAGCACCGTATGCTAACGTTTGAATTGAGATGGGGATAGCACTGATTCCAACTCATAAAGATTATTGATCTGTGTTGTTGTTATGTTACTTAAACTTTTTATTTAAGTTAATACGTCAAAAGTGTCAGTACAGCCTATATAGAGAGAGGTGGTCACTTTAACTATAGCATCTACGCCATTCGCAAGTCTCAAAGTTCTATTCGTTTTGGTGGTGTTTTTTGTCCCGATGTGAACTTTTAATATGAAGAAAATCATAAAGCATTGAAAATCATTGACAGATTAATTTCACAGCTAGGAGAACACATGGTTATATATTATCTACAATGGGTAATGGAAAAACCGCATCAACCCTGCTTTTCAGTGAGAAAAAGTGAGTATTTCAACAGCGTGTGTGTGTGAATGAGATCAGGGCATAGAGACCACGGAGGAGTAGCACCACTGCAAAAAAACAACATCTACACGAATTGGAATGATTGAATTCACAATATTAGTTTGATTTTAGTAGTTTTGGCTAACTTAGATGTACTAAGTTTGTAGGTCTACACTTGAGGACTACGGCTTCTAATTCTAATAAAGTTGAATTAGCTGCAATATTAACAGTGAAATAGGTCTCATTATTATCAGCAGCTAACTTTAAATAAATGTATCATGTCATCTTTTTACAAGCTTTTTATGTTGATCCAAAGCATTTCTTTTTAAGTTAGTCTACTTAAATTTTATACTTTGAATTAACACTTTATTTAGATAGAGAAAGATGATACAAAACAGTTATTTGCATTCATTTTTGAGTGTAGTAAATAAGTAAAAAGTATAAAGTGAAATTATCTGGGTGATCTTGATGTTAACTTTAAATAAATGTATCATGGCATCTTTTTACAAGTTTTTCATGTTGATCCAAAGCATTTTTTTAAAGTTAGTCCACTTAAATTACTTTGAATTAACATATTTCTTTAGATAAAGATGATGCAAAACATCTGTCTGAATTCATTTAGATTTTGAGTGGAGTAAATGAATCTAAACTGGTTAAAATGACTAAAATCAAGATTGTTATTTTAAATTCAAGTCATTTTATCTCGTGTGAATATTTTTTTTTTGCAGTGTGTGTATTTCTGCCTGGCCTCTGTGTCGCCCCCTGGTGCTCACTGCTCGTCCTCTCCGAACACGTCGTTCTGTTTGCGCTTCATGTTCTCGAAGTCGAAGTCGGAGCCGGTCATGCGTTTGTAGATGTCTTTGATGTCGTAGCAGGTGGTTTCAAAGTGAGTGGTGGCATCGTAGGACCGCGACGCAAATATCTGTGTCACAAAGGAAAACATCAGGATAAAAAACGACACATTTATTTCACTGATGCCGCTTTTCCAAACAGCTCATCCTTAAAAGTGTTCTGGAACTTTTCTGGAGGAGAGTACACCACCTGCTTATCTCGAGGACTCCCTAAAAGCTCGGCATTTCGTCCGGGGGTGGGTCTTAACGTTCTATTGCAACCGTGGAAACGCACTGTTTTCCAATTCACCTAAAGGTCTAAAAATCAGGCCTTTTGACAAGACAAAGCAAATTTAGACCTAAAATTATAACAAAAGCACATCCAGTTTTTCTTTTACTTTCCATTGACGCATCAGTGGCACCATTTTTCCCCCAAACACAAGTTATGCCAAACAACAGCCACTTCGTGTTAGTGTTAGGGCTCGCAAATGTTGATTTTTGCCGTTATATTTTTTCACAGTCAGGTCAAGGTTAGAATTAGGATATTGCTGCTTTGAGCTGTCTCGAGTTGGATTAGTGGCCACTCATTGGTACTACAGCAAAAAAATCCCTCCTGCCCAGAAAGGATTTAATCACAAACTGCTCCTGTTCGGCTGAGACTGACAGGGACTGACAGGGCACCTACAGCTTTCACAAAGTTCAAATTTTGTGGCGACTTTTACCTATTTTTAGATCATAAACTTTTTCTCAGCTCAAAATCTGTCTGTTGTCTTAAAAAACGCTTTTTAATCGTTAGCTTCGGCTACGCTCTATGTCCACGCTGGCTAAACTCAAGCTCTGATTGGTTAGAGTGGTCACATGATACGACATGAACGAGCATGTGCGACGCGAACATGCTGAGAAGTAACAGAAGAAAAAGTAGAAGTAATAGAAGAAGTAATAGAAGAAGAAGAACTAACTAATTCTAAAACAAATTGGTCTCTTATAGTTGACAAGGAAAAATTATTAACATCTTAACAACAATTACCGCTAACTAGCCCTGTATTAAAGTAACTTCTCACCTGACTGTCGGATCCATCGTCTGTGGGCTCGTACATGTCGCTAATGGCCACAAACCTGTCAATCACAGTTTCATTAGTCAGAAGTGATCCTAATATTGTATAAATGTAATAGTTTTATGAATACGAGCTCTATTAGTGCTGTGAAACTGACTTCTTGTCTATGGGCTCGAGCAGCTCCAGCGCGGGCGCGATCTCGGACTCGGGCTCGGCGGTCTCCACGGTGGTGCTGACGATGGCGATGTATTTGCCCTGCGCTGCCACGTTATGAGCGTAGGAAATCATGCACACGTAGATGTCTGAGGAGAGAGAAACCCGAGTTAGGGAGAGGGTCATGAAGCTACAGTACCGAGTTTTTACATCCAAACTCCAAACGGTTCTGTTTAGCTGTGCATATGACTGACAGGTTTTTATTCCGCACTCTTCTCTTTTAATGTTAATTTTATGATGATTATTTATGTTTTGATTTGTTTGTATTGTGATTTTAATGTCTTTCTTATTTTGTAAAGCACTTTGAATTACTTTGTGTACCAATTGTGCTTTACAAATAAACTTGCCTTAATGCACATTTCACATATTTTTTTCTTATTTAAGCTCGAAAAGGAAGAAGAAGAAAACTTATTAAATCCCATCCCAACACTCACACACTATATTCCCAAGGACCACACCAACGTTTAGATTTGTATACAAAAAACTCTGACCTCGCAGCCAGAGTGTGTGCAGATACCACACACCCTCAGTAGAAGGTGTTCAGTTGGGTCAAAGCGGGTTCGTGTTGGGTTTAGGGGTCTCGTGCGGGTGGACGGCTCTCACCTGAGTTGCGGTTGACCTGGTTCTGGGGGATGATGATTTGGCAGGAGTTGGCGTCGTTGGTGTTCTTGATGGGGTGACTGAGGATGCAGATGACCCTGATGACCTGCCCCGCCTTACGCACGCGGTCTGGGATGTAGCTCGGGTCACAGATCAGCTGCTTACAACGCGCCACCTGCAAAACACACAGGGGTCAGCTATAAATATCTCCAACAATGAAATACTCATACTCATACTCACAAAGGTTTTTTAACAGTAGTCAGCAAATGAGTGTTGTCTATTTTGAATTAGTTTTCTTTTAAACATGAGAACTGAAAGAGTAGCATAAATGACAGAAACTATAACCAAAAAGCCCAAATGCCATTTTTATTACTTACTTTATTACTTATTAAAACACAGATGTTTTGTCTTTGGGCAGGACACCTTAGATCATTTATAATTGGAATGTTTTAAAGGTCCCATATTACGCTATTTTCTGATCTATGTTATAATGAGTCTTGTTGCCTCATCACAAACAGACCTGGAGTTGTGTTTTTTTTATTTACACAGTTGTGTTTTGTTTCATTCACACATTTGTTTAACGCACAAACGCTGCATATTTAGGCTGAGTTCTTTTCCCAAACTGAAAACACTTTGTTCCTCTGTTGTGATGTCATGAGGTAACACAGGAAGTGCTCCACCGTGTTTTTAAACTCCATACACCTTCACTAGAATCATTTGAATAATTTCAGCTCTGGAATTGTCCATCTCTACTCAACAAAAAGTAAAGAGCAACTGTTAGCTGTTAACTTCATGACATCACAAGGTAGAACAAAGCATTTTGAGATTTGGAGATGCAGACAGACTAATAATTCAGGATTACTCAAACATGTGTGAATGAAACAAAACACAACTCCAGGTATGTTTTTGAGGAGGTAACAGCATTAGAACATGACTTAAAGCTCACAAGACTCAATTTTGCATAGTACAGGACCTTAAAGCTCTGACATGTAGAGATAAAACTCATGATGATAACAGCCTCAACATTGGGGCTTCCATCTCCAAAGACCATTGTAAAAACTTGCCAAACTCCATGGATTTGGTTTGGTTTTAACTTTCTATCTCCACAAGCACCAGAAATCTTACGCTGTGCTGATTTAACCGATCCTTGGGTTTCAAAGTGAGCATTTATAACTGCAGAGGAACAGCAGGTGGACGGGAGGAAGCAACTAAAGGTAATATAACACAAGTACGAACAATAGTTTTACTGTTTTACTGTTTACTGTTTTACTGTTTTTAAATTTCACCCAAGCACAGGATTTAGCCATGTTAAATTTTCAAACTCCTGAAATGTTATTTGACTCCAGGTAGAAATTCCGAGATCACAGAGCGTTCCAGTTGACATGTACAAATCGGAACTCTGAAAATCCGACCTTGGAGGATGACACCATTTTTGAATGGTGAAAAGTCCTCAAAATGGCGTTTATAAACAGGGAGCTGAAACCCAATAGCTAGTCACACTGACTTGAGTGCAATAAAAACCTAGATGCCCTACCTCTCCTTCAGACTTGACTCCGACCACGTGGCCTCCCTCCATCACGATCTCCTCCACAGGTTTGTTCAGCATGTATGTACCGCCGTAGATGGCACTCAGCCTAAGAACCACAAGAAATATATTAAAACATTTATTTCACTTACTGATGCAATACTGATATAGGAGGAGGGAGGGCATCTGACACACAGGGATACTGGAGGCCAAAATCACTGTTTATCGAATATAAGTTAACACAGCATCAATATCAGACATATTGATATAATGCAGTGCTGAGTTCTTCCAAGCTATGAGTTTTTTTTTTGTTTTTTTTTAATCCCTTCAGAGCCAAAAAAGATAAAGTGTTGAGACTTTGAATATTTAAACGTGCAGTATGCAGGAGCCAAAACCTTTTAATGAGTTACTGTTTGGAGCGGTCACTAGGGGTCGCTATGGGCTCACAAGCCTATGTATTTAAGTAGGAACTTTGCTACTGGGGGACAGGTTGAACAAGCACAAGCAGGTTTGTTGACCACTTCCAGATGCACTGTTTTCAATGAGATGATATGGTAAATTAGGGTGACCAGACGTCCCTACTGACCCGGGACAGTCCCAGTTCTGAGTCCTGCGTCCCCTGTCCCAGTGGGTTTATCCAAAACCAGTGATTTGTTCCAGTTTGATATAAGAAAGTGTCCCAAGTGTCTCTTTTTTTGACCAATCTGATCCCCGCCAATGGTAAAGAAGGGAATATATTGTCATTTGTTTAGTTAAAATACAGAACTGTGCTTGAAAATGAGAATAAGGCAAAAAAATGCACCGACAGAAGTCCCTCAGATTATGACAATGTTACGTGCTCTTTTCACAGTTTCATTTATACCAACCATCCCAACCCAGTTTTTGTTTTTGAAAATCTGGTCACCCTATGGTAACTATGGATTTCATCTTTGATATGAAATGAAGTACTGTTTAGACTGGTTTTATTTTAATACTTTTGTAGTGAATAAACGAGAGAACGTAATTGTGGAACTGCCTCGGAGAGGAAAACACAGTCAGCGTGTCAGCTAACATGTCATCTACACAGCAAGGAGCTAAAGTTGGGACTAGCTAGTTAGTTACACACTATGTAAATTTTCTGGTGGGCAGTACGTCACCTACTAGTCTCCATGAAGATGTTACTGGTTTGCTTAGAATATTTCATAGAAAGTTGGGACTAGCTAGTTAGTTACACACTATGTAAATTTTCTGGTGGGCGGTACGTCACCTACTAGTCTCCATGAAGATGTTACTGGTTTGCTTAGAATATTTCATAGTACAAGATTAAACTAATCTTACATTTATTCAATTACAGGTGTTTTATTGGCTTGAAAAAACATGCATTCATACTGTCAGCAGGCTCACCTCTTCACAGATCTGACCTGTAACTTGGCCTAAGGGATTTAACTTTCCAAGCAAAACAATATCTCTGCAAGCAGGCGGTAGACCGTACACCAGAAGAAAAGTTACACACTGAACTTTAAGTCCAGTCAATCACTTTAGTCTTATGGAGTCGTACAGTAGTATAAATCCTACAGTCTCAAGCCAGTACCATCGAAGTGAAAATGGTTTTGGCTTTATGTCAAAAACTGTGTCCAGAATAGGGTTGTCAAAAGTATCAAAAATCAGATACTAATCAATACTAAAACTAGTATCAAAACTAGATACTCATTGGAGCAGATATTGATATAAAAAGTAATACTAAAACTAGTATCAAAACTAGATACTCATTGGAGCAGATATTGATACTAAAAAGTCACATTCACAGGACTGAAATGAACCTTTCCTAAATATATTTAGAATGATTGTGAGCTGTATCTTTCACAAGTATAAGACACATAGACTAGTACACGCCCATGGACCACTATGGAACCTACTGGACGACTGAGGGATTACACAGATATAAGACACATGGGAATATAAACAAAGTACTACCATTTAATGTTGAAAATGTCACTCTACTGTCTAAATAAAGAGTGTTTTTTACTATGATCATGGTATCGAAATCGGTATCGAGTATCGAGTCTATTACTTAGCATCAAGATCGAGTTCGACTTGGACTACTCATGGACAAATGATGGCTTACACTGTCACTGTCATCATATTGTCACGCACCGCAGCTCTGAACATCGTCACCAAACATCTGCCCTCAGAGTATTGTGTCTCCATAATGTTTACCTCGCGAATCCCTGTGGCAGCTCGCCCAGGCCGTACAGGGGGTAGAGGTAGGGGCTCTTTCCATATCGAGCCAGAGATTCACTGTACAGTTTAATGCGGTTGATTGTTTCCAAACAGGGCATGTCCATGTAGCTGGAAGAAGAGAGAAAAAAGCGTTTTATAAATGTATTCAGACATGTGAGGGCAAAGGGCAAAGGTAAGAATTGTAAGCTTGATTATTATTTTTGTATTTATTTATTTTTTCTCCCATTTACATTCTCTGTGTCTTCTTTCCTCACTTCCGAATTACTAGTACTAGCATTCTCCTCTGCCGTCTCCACCTTACCCCCTGCATAGAAGTGCAATACCCCCCTTTAAAGAGGGGGTATTACACTACTTCTGTGGGGTATTAATTGTTGTTGTTTTGTATCCTACTTTTGCATATCTATGAAAAACTGCCATGTGGGAGCAAGGGATATAGGCTTGTGGGGAGATCATTGGATAGGATCGTACTGCTAACCGTAAGGAGGGTTCGAATAGGGCCCGGGAGAGATCGCTAGATTACTCAAACATGCACGGATCACATATAAAACCTCTTCAGGCATGTTTTTGATGAGGGAACAACATGGTAGAAAGTTACAAAAAATCTATTTTGCATAATACCCCAACTTTACATACTGCATCTACAATGGTCCACTTGTTTCTTAGGATTTTGGACTGGTTCAAGGTTATTTCGTCTAATTTAAATGCTAATTACAAATAACCAGGGGATAAATAGGTGAAAGATGTGACAGAACCAGTGTCTCGGACTATAGCGATCTGGTGCTGCACTTACTCGTCTGTCCTGTAGAGGGCGAGGGCGTGTCCGGTGAAGTCGATGACGTCTTGGCCCAGGTCGAACTTCTTATAAACGTCTCTCATTGTCGTGACTTTTGGGTCGACGCCCTCGAATGTTTTGGGGTCGTTTTCGTCGAAGTTTGCCACAAAAACTAAAAACTTTCTAAATCTGCGCTTCTCGAACATGCCCATCAGATCTGGAATGGACAGAATAACAGCGTGAGGAGAACAGGTTTACAGTAACAGTGGTTTCGGATCACATCATAACATCCCATCGCTGTGGGCCAGTGGTGCAACGTAACAAAGTAAAAGTAGTAAAGTACTGTACTTAAGTAAACATTTTAGGTAACTGTACTTTACTTAAGTACATTTTACAGTGGATGCGTTTTACTTTTACTTCACTAAAATTGAGAGCAGGAATCTGTACTTTCTACTCCACTAGATTTTTGAACTGACCTGATAAGTAAAAGTATTTTTATTATTGTTTCAGACCTGCAGAAAAGGCTGAGGGTTTATTTTTAACATGTTCAAAGTTTAAACAAACAAAAAATATATAATTACTTCAGTAGATTTTTTCAGGCAATTCTTTTTTTTTTTTTTGCTCCGGTACTTGTACTTTTTACTTAAGTAACATACATAATAGGGATGGTAGGACTTTCACAGATATTAGCACAGATTAGGGCTGTAGTGTAAAGAAATTCTTGTTGGACCAAAACAATGTGCTGCCGATCGACTGGTCGAGTATAAAGGGGGCATTGCAAAGCTCTCAAAATTATTACGTATCTCTATGTATCTGACCCAAACTGCACTCAAAAGACTACACCTGCAGGGGGAGCTCAAGCAAAACTACCATTTATGCAGAAAAAGCACTAGGAAACAATGTAATTATATAAAAAAACAGATTAAACTTGTGAATCATGAGTTTCATCTGCTGTTTTACATATACATATCAAAACATACCAAATCTTCCTCTCACTCACTTCTCCTTTCTCCTGTTGTCCCATACAAATCCTTATAATCTAAATACAACAATTAGTCTCCGAATACAAGTTTTGATAGACTAAGGCTCTACAGGCCTACAGCTCTAGTACAGATATTGAAAATGTTGCCGATATTTATCACCAATATTTTTTCTGTCCTGCTCCAGTCTGTGTCATACCAGATATGTCTTTTTGAACAGACTCAAGAGAGAAAAATATGAAATTACACTCAAGATAAATACATTTTGTGAAGCACTTTGAGCAGCTTAAGTTGTATTTTAAATGTGCTACATAAATAAAATTGAATTGAATACAGTGAACCTTGTGTGTTTTTTTGCCTTTTGTAAAAGCCCTTCTAGGGATGGACATTGCAAATTAGCCTTGGCTATAAATGCTGTAGTATGTTACATGTCTAATGTACATACTTGTCCCTTTCAAATAAACAAATAAATAAATACATAAATAAAAATAAGTAAAACTTATCTTTTACATTCCTGTTAATTAAATTACTTCTTTTTTTTTTTTTTTTTTTACAGCTTTTCCATCTGTTTTTTGTTTCCTCCCTGACCTTAGCCGAGCTGGGTAGAAACACTGCCCCATCTGAGATAAAAACATCATCTTATTCTACTGAAAAAAACACCTTTGAAAACATTCATAGGACATGTTAACCTACTTAAAAAAAACAGTTTTTCCTCTTGCTCAACAACTTTGCAAAGTTTATGATTTTACTTCCTGTTTGGACAGGGGCAGCAGATGTGACAATGTAACAAGGGCTGATTTACACTGATTTAGTTATTAATTATCAAAAACAAAAATATATTTTTATTTGTCAAGTGAATGTGTGAACTGTTAAAAAATAAATGTGTTCCTTTTCTGTAAATTTTGGCTGGGATTTTGTGGATTACTGACAAAGGAAGAGAGATTTGAAAACTCAGCACTACTTCCTGAAATGCTGTTCCAAACTTTTCTTCACAAACTGCAACTTGCCTGGAGCTAAATTATAAGAGATATTTACCAAAGGTGCCATCCCATATAATAAGGTGAGCTATGTAATGTTTCCACGGAGATGTTATTGCTTTGCCTAGAATGTTACACAGTATGGCATTAAAGCCTCCATGGAGACAAGAAGGTTATGCCACCAGGCAGATACATGAAGAGATGAGTTCAAAGGTATTTTTAGCAATAAATGCAAGATAGACAAGTTAAATGCAATACTGTAGGCAAATCCTTTCTCCATGGAGACGAGCGGGTGTAAATAACAGTGTAAACATAATAATAATCAGACCATCTCCCAGAAAAGTTACACATTGCACCTTTAAGTGATAATTATAAAAGCGTGTCATATTCACAGATGCGAGACAGAGACCGGAGACTCACTTGAAGCCAGTGCCTCGGTCTCAGTGGAGGGAACTTTGTAGATCTTTCCTCCTTTATAAACGAAGCTGCCCTCCACCACCTTAAAGTCCAGATACCGGGTCACCTCTGTGTACAGCAGCATCTTCACCAGCTGGCCTGAAGAACACAACAGCAAATCATGGGTTATTCTGTTTGTTTAATCAGTCGTGTTTATTCTTCCTCCTCTTTCTTTTTAGAACAGTGACACTGCATAAAAAAATCATTCGTTTGACATTAAAGGCCTGTATTACGCTATTTTCTGATTTATGTTATAACAAAACACAGCTCCAGGTATGTTTTTGAGGAGGTAACAACATTATAACATGACTTAAAGCTCACAAGAGTTAATTTCGCACAATATAGGGCCATAATATTTTCTATTTCAGCATCAGTGAGATTAGACACAAACCAGATTTTTTTTTTATAATAATTGCATTTTTTTCTTTTATTTCTAAGATCATCTGGTCCAGTTTTAGTCTTGGTTTAATTCTGGTAACGCTGAATAGAGATGCATTATACAAACCGTTGGCCATGAGGAACTTGGGGATGAGGTCGACGTTCCAGTCCCGGCCTCGGCCCATGGACTCAGGGGGAGTCTCCGGCTGGTTAAAGCGCTTGTACAACTGCAGACGACAACAGGAAAAACAGTATTTCAGACAGATGTGGAGAGTAATGGGCAGCATTTAATACATTGTGATACCTTTATTTCACCTGGAGTAATATTTGTTTTAATTAGCTGTAAATTTTTGGCTACTTTTTCCGTTGTGAGTAAAAATATAAGGCTGCGTTCACACTCATTTTACTTTGGTCCTGACTTAACCCAAAGAGTCGATGGAGCCGGAAGCGCAGCCCATGATCACTTCCTATTTGGAACGCGGCGGCTAACAGGTTAGCTATGTCCATTCATGTATGCAGTCTATTGTCTGAATGTAGACTTTGGTCTTCCTCTAGTCCTGGTTTAGTCCTGTTCTAGTTCCGCTTTAGTTCTGGATTAGTCCCAGAACTGTGTCGACACATATTAACTGACAAAAGCTTATTGATAAAGTCTTTTTTGTACATTCCCTTCGGACAAATGACCTGAATGTGTGCACAGTTAAATATTTAAGCTGTCAGATTACATTTACATCAAAATCATGAATCCGATGTTAAAACAGTAGAATAAAGTACAGTACTTTTTACATGTATTGTAGAGATATAATTTGAGGAAACAGTACTATCACCTGGGTATTTGAATTATGTCTAGGCACCTTTCTGACACAGCTAAAATGTGACAAAAGGCATATACTAACAATTTGGGTCAATACTTTTTACTTGTACTTGAGTAACTGTGGCTTTCTCTTATATGAAATGACCTGAACATGTGCATAATTACATATATAGTCTGTCAGATTATGTCTAAATCATAAATCCGATGTTAAAACCAAACACTTACTTGAGTAGAATTGTTAACTAAATAATTTTAATTCTAATTTGAGTTTTTGGGTCACTACTTTTACTGGTACTTTAAACATAATAATAATAAAAACCCAGTATGATCACTTGGGTACATTTTTTTGAATGATCCATCTGCTTTGTGACACAGCTAAACTGTGACAGAAGGCAAAGAGAGGCGGAGAGGCAGAGAGAGGCAGAGAGAGGCAGAGAGAGGCAGAGAGAGGGAGAGAGAGGTGGAGAGAGGTGGAGAGAGAGGCAGAGAGGCGGAGAGAGGGAGAGAGGGGCAGAGAGAGAGGGGGGGAGGGGGGGAGAGGGGGGGGGAGAGGGGAGAGAGGGAGGTGGAGAGAGGTGGAGAGAGAGGCAGAGAGGCGGAGAGAGGGAGAGAGGGGCAGAGAGAGAGGTGGAGAGAGGTGGAGAGAGGGAGAGAGAGGTGGAGAGAGGTGGAGAGAGGGAGAGAGGGGCAGAGAGAGGCGGTGAGAGGTGGAGAGGCAGAGAGAGAGGCAGAGAGAGGTGGAGAGAGATAGAAAGAGGTGGAGAGAGGTGGAGAGAGGCGCAGAGAGAGCGAGAGAGAGGTGGAGAGAGGCGGAAAGAGGGAGAGAGAGGTAGAGAGAGGGAGAGAGGAGCAGAAAGAGGCAGAGAGACGTGGAGAGAGGCGGAGTTTTTGAGCGGCAGATGCACAGACAGCAGTGGGGGTAAACTGAGAGGGAGCAGGGGGCAGTTAAACATATTGATTTGCTCAGGGCAGAGTGTACCTCCTCCAGGGGTGTGATCGAAGAGCTCTCCCCTCCGTAGTACGGGTTCCTGTCCATGTGCAACACCTTCTTCCCATTCACAGACATGATCCCCGACAGAATGCATTCCTGTGGAAAAAATCAAATCAAATAAAAATGTGTTTGAAATACAGGAGAATATGTTAACTAGTCACAAATAAGCATTACTAGGAAATAAAACATAAAAACATTCTAATGTAATTAATAAACGATAGAATGTATTGGGAAGTAACGCTACAGAGAATATGTATTTACAAATTTAAAAGCATACAGATTTTGAGTAACTGTATTCTGGTACAGTTACTTTTTATTTGGTGGTATTCAGAATACAGTTACTTTCCTAAAATCATAGGAAGACATGGTAGTACTTGATCACACAATTTAGGCTTCAAACTGCACAGAACTAGTGAGAAAAATCTAAAACACAGCTCTTGTGGTGAGAGCAGGTGTGATCAGTGAGAGGAAATGGACACCAAACGGTGAAACAAACATCAAGGTGTTTTTAATCCTATCCTAGTCTTTACAATATAATTTAAATGCACCTCGATGTAAAAGTATTCTAAGTATTCAGAATACAGTACTCTGATTGAACCATGCAACAGAATACATTACAAAATTTTAACTCAGGTATTCAGCAACTAAACACATGTTCAAAGTATTCTTCCCAACACTGATAGTACTCATATAGTATTTATAGTAGTAGTAATAGTAGTAGTAGTAATAGAAGCTGCAGCAGTAGTAGTAATAGTAGTAGTTATAGTAGTAGTAGTAGTAGTAGTAATAGTAGTAGATATAGCAGTAGTAGTAGTAGTAATAGAAATAGTAGTAGTAGTGGTAGTTGTAATAGTAATGACACCAGTCCAATACTATATGGTGCCCTTAACTAATTATTATTGATTATCTGTTGAATACACCAGCTGTTTGGAAAGGTAATACTCGTCACCATGCCAACCGTGCACTGAAATGCTCCATGTACTTCAATGAAAATTTGAATATTGATGACATAGATAAGTAGGAAGTAAGAAGAAGCGCTACTTCCTGTTTTTTTGTGTGTTTTTTTTCTACTTTTGACCAGCTGTGACTTGACTGGCTCAGTTTTTTTATAAATATGTACACAGATACTACAACCCTACGTGTTTGGTAAGGTATCGTTTATTACACCTACAGAGCAGTTTGTCCTCTACATTTGACCCATACTTCAATGACACGCGGGTTAAATGTGTCTGGAGCAGAAGGAGACCAGATGAACCAACGTTAGCTTTGCTCGTGATTACCTAAATGGGGGATTTTACCAGTGTTTTAGGTTTTAGACTCTAACCTAAACATAAAAACCCCACCCAGTAAGACCTGGGAATTGAACCCTGAACCTTCTTTTTGTGCAAGTCACCCTGTCATCTATTTATTCATGACAAATAATCAATAAAGTGTATTTTACAGACTGATATCAAAGTATAGTCTTTTGTATACAATATTGTGTTTACTTACCTTCAGTTCTGTCGATTCTTTATGGTCCTGTCTCTTTACACAACTAGCATAGCCACAAATAGCTCTACATGTTTTTTAATTCGATTATTATTTCAATTAGGGCCATATTAATCCTTTATCCGATTAATCATGAACACAACAAAGACAAAGATTAGTTTGAGACATGATTAAATCAGAGGGGTGTGCGCAAAGTCTGCAGCCAGGGAGGTACGGATGCCCAGTACGCATGCGTAAAATCATATACCGCTACAGTACTATCATTGTTTATAGCACGGTGATAACGACAACAAACACCGCATATCACCAAACTATGATTACAACTGTTTTGTCACATCGTAGGGTTTCTGTGGCGGTTATTAAGACGTTGGGTACATCTATGGAACAAGCCAAAGCGCAAAGTAAGAGATAGCGTACATGTTTGACAGCTTTAGGCGTATTTCTGTCGCATAGGAGGAAATTGTAGTGGCGTCGTCAGCGTCTACAGAGCATGGAAAGTGTTCAGTCATTGAATGGAATGATGTTACGGCCTGCACTGACGCCAAACGAGGCCTATGCGCGCACAACCATCACACGCTGCAAAGGGGTTACGCCCAATGAGGTATTAAAAAGGCTAGAGAAACAGACCATCGCCATGGTAACTTAAAGCAGCCAATCGCCACTTGCAGTAGACATGTTTTAACTGTAAAAAAATCCACTCAAAAACTCATACAAACTAATAGGGAGCTTGGCTTTTTAAATATAACTTAACTGAAATACTTAAATAATTCACCATTTTGAACTTGTGTACTGTATCTAATGCTAATCTAGCTAATGATATAATCTTGTGAAGTGTGGTGTGAAGTATACAGAATAAGTATCAGTGGTTGTGTCTATATATGTTGTATTGACATAACAATATAGACAAGTGCAGTGTTTAGGGTTAGGGTTATTCCTTTTGATAATATAGAGATGTCCTGACAGAAAGAAGTAGAATTCCCTGCATTATTAAGAGCACAAATATACCAAGATATGTGAATTAAAAGCCCTTAATCAATCAATTTTCTGGTCCAGTTTTACATTATATTAGAATTATACAGTACTGCTCTTACAATCACAAGATGGCCGCCGCGATTGCCACGGTAACAGAATCAATGGAGTCTCTAGCCTTCATTATAACTCATTGGTTACGCCTTGAAGATGCTACTGCCTTTACGCACGCCGCTGTATCGTCCCCAACAAATGGAAACGTAGCACGGGGCTGTTCAGAAGAAAGCTAAAGGCTAAATGCGTGAAGCAAAATAGCATATCTTGCACAATTTGTTATGCGTAAGGGAGGAATAGATAGATTCTCAATAGGAAGACATTAAATGACTCGCCAAACGTGCGTCTTGTTGCGCGAATAATGCTTGATTACTTACTGTGAGTCCGGTTCCCAAAACAATCACATCATATTCCTCATCCATGGTGCAAGCAGCGCCTCTCCGTCTCGCCCTGTGTCAGAAAAATGAAATGAAGGGTACCGAAGGAAGGGAGGATACGATGCCGCTGGATACAAGACGGATCCTCGCACCGGTGCTCGGCTCTGTTCTACCCAACCAACTACTCCGAATCTGTTCCCAAAATTAAAAACTGTAAACTATCATTCGCCAGAAATTTGACAAAATGTGAAGTGACCACACACACACACTGTCACCGGCGAGGACAAGCAAAGATGGCCCTGATCGTACAACTCGGGTACAATGTCCTTGCGCGTCGACAAATAGTGCGCATCCCGTTTTACTGCGCCTGCCTGGCTGACACAATAGGTCAGCTACATCCCTCTTTTCTGTAATATGAAACTGCTCCCCTGTGCCTTGCGTTTATTTCTCTGTTTACGTGCACATCCAACTCGCCACGACTGTTTTGGTATAGATCAACATTGGCATTCGCTGCTCGTTACCCACGTTTGGACAAAATGTATGCCTATATTTTATTCCCATGCCTTTTTTGCGTTGTAGGCGCAGAAAAGCGTGAAGTCAGATGAGTGGTATCCTTCCGCGGCCACCACAGCTGTGAGGAAGCCAGGGAGTTGCTTTCACTGACAGAGAGCGCACCATTTTATTACAATGGAGCGATTTTGCATTCATCCTCGAGCAAAAATATGAACATGGCTTAAACTTTTACTGATGTAGTGGCCCCTATAGTGTTAATAATAGGTGACAATAGAACCAACATGGGGGGCATCAGTACCATGGACAGCTGCCAGGTGAACCCCTCATGACAAAGCACATAATGAACCAAAAAAATTGCCAAAAACTATGACTATATACATTTCTATACACCAAAATGCCACAGTTTAGCTATATAATATTACAGTGACATTTATAAACTCATACAATTTAGTTTTCTGCAAGACAAAACTAGAATTAAAAGGTAAATTTGCCCAAACACTTGTATAAATATAGGATTTAATTTAGGTGTAGCACAAGTACATTAACTTTTTTTTTTTTTTTTAATCTATTGATGCAATTTAAGTCAGGGTGTGGTTAAATTACAATGTTTTCAAGTAGTAAATAATTATATATTTGATTACAAGCAGGGGGTAAATGTGCAATGAGTTGAGTTGCATCACACTTTGGTCAACTTTCTCTTCAAAAACTGCATTTTATCAGCAAAAATCTTTCGTTGACCTCAATTTGTGCGCACAGCGAGGAGACATATTATCTGGGTGTTACTGTATTTCCAATGGGTTTAGGGCAGGGCAAAGGGCTGAATGAAAGAAAAGAAAGAAACAGGAAGCGCCGTGTCCTGGTGCGCACATGAGTGTCAGCTGATGCGCATCACGTGACGCGCGGTCTGCTCTTTGCGGAAAAAGTTTAGCGAAAATGGCAGAGTCGCGGTGGTCAGGGAAATCAACTTTTATCTCGTATTTTTGTTTATTTTGGATCACGGGAGCTTTGGCGACGCATGTGCCGCTGTTGATCTGGTCATCCGACAGGTAATACTTTGGAAATGTTCAGAGTTTGCTTAAAACTTAAGGGATTTGGGGGACTCGATGCTAAACAGATGTCTTCATGCTAAAGCTAACACCTGTCCATAAAGATTCACTGCAGAATTCACTAAAAGTTATCCTTATTTTGGTAGTAAATATAGTTTGATTTTTAAAGCCTTGGAAGACTAGTTTTAGGGGCAAGGAATAAATAATATCCATATATATGTTTTTATTTTAGTTTTGGTACTTTTACGTGTGTTTTCTATGGTTCATCAAGCAAACAGTGGGTGGATGAAGTACTCACTTTTATTACCTAAGTAAAAATACAGATACAGAGGTAAAGAGTAAAAATGGTATAGCAGAAAGTACAGATACCTGCTCTCAAATGCAGAGAAGCAAAAGTAAAAAATATCCACTGTCAAATTTCTGTAAGTAAAGTACAGATACCTAAAAATTCTACTTAAGTGCAATACTTTACTACTTGTACTTCGTTACATTCCACCACTGCAAGCAAATATGGAGTAAAGTTATGTGCTATTTTCTATCAAATCCCCTGCCTCTGAAGTCAATCAACAAACAAGGCTCAGTAAAAGTCAAATTGCTGTGTTCTTGGGCAAGACACTTCATATCAAGATAAATAAATCAAACTATTATTTGCATCAATTTCCTGTTTTTTCCCCTACATATTATAGGTGCACTCATTTTGTAACTTTTCTGGTGGAAGGATCTTACAGGCAAAGAAGATCTTATTGTTTTGCCTGCAATGTTCCATAGTATGGCATTAAACTTGTCTATTTCCATGGAGAAAATCAGGCGACTCCATCAGGTCGAGTTACAGGCCAGACCTGTGGAGAGGTGACCCCGCTCACACAGTAACAATAAGTGAGTCAATAAATGCAAGACAGTTATGTTTAATGCCATACTGTGGAACATTCCAGGTAATGCAATAATATTTCCATGGAGACAAGCAGAAAGGTTATTTGCACTGCATCTTAGGGTTGTCAGAAGTATCAAAAATTTGATACTAATCGGTACTAAAACTAGTACTGAAACTAGATCCTCATTTGAGCAGGTATCGATACTAAAAAGTCACATTCATAGGATAAAATTTGAGCTTTCCTGAATAGTTTTAGTGTCATTTTGAGCTGTATCAGAACAAATATAAGACTTCATGCTAAGCTAAACAAAGTACTGTTATTTTGTATATGAAATTTACATTACAATTACATTCTTTTACTAAAAAAGGAGCATATTATATCATTCCTGTGGTAACCAGTATCGAGTATTGAGTCAATTCCTTAGTATCGTAATCGAGTTTTAAATTTTAGTATCATGACAACACTACTGCATCTGTTGTGTATAATTAATGTGTTTAAATTCTCTTTTTACAGTTTACCCCCTGCCCCCTCGTCTGCTGCTGGTCACATCACCTCTCTCAGTGAGCTCAGGGTTTACCTCAGCTCTGCTTTAGGCTCCGGGGCCCACACAGTCCTGCTCTTTCTACAGGAAAAGGTAAGTCTATGGAATCATGTTGGATTTATTATTTATCTGAAGTTATTGTAAATTTTCCCCACTTTTAAATCACTTTATTGTAATTTTGCAGTGTAGACTGTAGACAGAACAAAAATCTCTTTCAAAAATCGAAATAAAAACTTGCATTCTGAGTAGTGCTGTTGCAATATTAAAATTTCAAACTCGATACTAAGAAATAGACTTGATACTCAATACCGATTCCGATACCACGATGATGATAAAAACAC
>KN483423.1:0-18451 GCA_000787095.1 Periophthalmodon schlosseri | reverse complement strand
TCTTTAGACACACACACAGAATGTGATTTTCAACATTAAATGGTAGTACTTTGTTTTATATTTGTGTAATCCCTCAGTCGTCCAGTAGGTTCCATAGTGGTCCATGGGCGTGTACGAGTCTATGTGTAAGATATTCAGGAAAGGCTCATTTCTGTCTTGTGAATGTGACTTTTTTAGTATCGATACCTGTTCAAATGAGTATATAGTTTCGATACTAGTTTTAGTATTGATTAGTATGTGATTTTTGATTTTGACAGCCCTAGTATCATGTTTTTAACTTTAATTGGTATAAAGTATTTATGGAAAACCTGTTATTCGCCACGTATTTTTCTTCTGTTTGTTCAAAAACTAAGGATCATGGTCTGTGTAGTTCACTCTCCCCTTTATCTGTTGCCACAGCGAAACTCAAATACATTTAAAAAGCCCACAATTATTTTCAAATACTTCAAAATTCACCATACTGCCAGTATTGTTGATGATGAAGAATATTCCTATGTGATGTAAAGCTATTCTTACCCTGGTGTGACAAAGTGTTAGCACGACTTCCCTATTTTCACAGTTCCTCTGCAAAACCCCCTGTTAACAGTAGTAGCCCTGTGTACTTAAATGTGTATACAATCGAGATTACAGTATAACAGTATTTGTCTATAGATGAGAAAATAATCATTTTAATACTAAAATGTGACATTTTGACATCCTAAGCTTACTTTTTTATGTATATTTGGTTTTTTTCAACAGTTGAGCCAAGATGACTTCACGGTTTACGGTGGTGTCTATGGAAACAAAGAGGACAGTGCCTTTAAAAACCTGGAGGTAAATCTTAACTTCGTTAATCTGTTTGTTCTCACATTTTAATGATCTTATAGTCAGGAAGAATATTATACTTCACAATTCAAAACGGTGATGTTTTGACCAGTTTATGGATCATGATTAAACGTGGCGTCAGTTGACAGGACTTTAAGCCTAAAGACAAATATAATGACTCAGGGTTGGAAATAGACAGTTAAAACCATACTTCAGAACTCCATGGAGATAGATACGTTTCATGCCGTACTGTGGAAGATTATAGCCAAAGGAGCAACATTTCCATGGAAACGACCTCCTCCAGATCAAATAAGAGTCAGGTGTGCAAACCCACTAAGGAAGCATGTTTTTCAGTGCAATAAACACATCCATAATGAAAAACATGCTTTTATTTTTGTCTTTTTTTGGGCAAAAAAGTTATGTACTTTAACATAGTTGATTTTCAGTTGATATTTCTTTTAAAACTGTGGCCTATAATAATCCTGATAATCCTAATAAAATAATTAGATGACAAATAAATAAACAAACAAACAAACACAAATAAACAAATAAATAAACAGTAGTACTATCACCAGCCTTCCATTTCAGATTTAATCATGAAATTATAGAGAAAAAGTAAACGTAATTTATCCAGGATTATTTTACACTTCTATTGATATTTACATTTTGTTCAATCCAAACCTTTGTCCAGGCGGCCCTTCAGTCCCAGTCTGCAGTGTTCCCATCTTTAGAGTGGTCCGGCTCCTCTTCTGTGCCTTCGATTCTGGAGCAGGTGCTCGGAGTGTCGCCGCTGCTCCTGAGCCCAGACGCTTTGGACGATCTCAAAATGGACGCCTCCGTCAACAACCTGCTGCTGATCAGTTTGCCCTACTGCAGCCAGGACAAGCACTGCAGGGAGGAGCTCCGGACCAACGGTGAGTCAGTGAGAAATGACAAATACATATATTTATTTTAATGGGGCACTATGACTTTCAGTTGAGCTTTCGACCTTGTTATAATGTAACCTGGCCAGCAAAAAGCCATCCCAGACTGCTAAATGTGTAGAACTCACTACTACACTACTACACGTATCCGGCTGGCTTGATGTTATACCAGTGTTCCCTCATCATCATCTTATTCAACAGTTGTAAATGAGTAGATTCATGCATGTTTGAGTAATCCTGTATTGTCCTGTATTTGAGGCTTGAGTGCTCTGACAAGTTCTGTTTTCCCTACCTACCCTCCGCCCACAGCAGTTATTCAAACAAACACGGATGCATGGATTCAATGCATTTAAATTTTTTTTTTCTCCTTGTTTAGATGATGTTATTGGGCGTGTTCTTAAAACTCTGGAGGCCAAGAATGTTCCTTACACAGCCATGTTCACCGGACTACAGCCATCACGGGTAAGAGTGAACATGGACACACTTCTGTTCATTTAATACGTTCATTTCAAATATTTTCAAATGCAGGTTAGAGGCAAAACTGACAAAAACAAATATCCCAATTTTTTAGATTATCCCAATAACAATATTCACGCAAAACAATGATAATCCACCAGAAACGTGTGTAAAGTTTTTTACTTGTTTGAAAGATTACATTATAGATAATTGCATGCTTGTTCTATGTTTTCCTCCTTTATTTCAAACTTTTATTATATACTCTATAATCTAATGCATATTCATAAAACTGCAAAAAAGTCCGGGTTCGTGTTTCGAATCTCCCACCTTCTCAAACTGTAGGAGTATATTTACTAAAAATATAAACTTGGGATGGTCCCATATGGATTTTTTTGAGCTGAAATTTGTCTCACTGCTGTGCCTGATAACTGATATTAAATTCCATAACAACGCATTGTAAAGTTAACTAATTCACTTCGCTTATATAGAAAAAATAAAATGTATTTATCTGGGATTTAAAATATACATCCGTATCCGTGTCTAACTGTTCTTCTGTTTCCATTGTAACTGGTCTGTTTAAAAAGACAAATCTGATGCGCTGATGGAAAATATTGGTGCTAAATATCAAGAAAATGTTCAATACTGGACCAATAATATCTGAGAAAAAAACTCTGATATCACACCATAGACTGTATATATAAATGGACATAGGTAACCTGCTAGCCGCTGTGTTCCAAATAGGAAGTGATCACGGGCGCTCTCTCTATAAATCCTGCTGTCAGACTCGTCATTTTGATCTTAAAATGTTCGTATAAACCCGCTCTACATGATCTTGGGGTTTTTATTAAGCGATTGTGTCCATAACTCAAGATATGAACATTAATAACAGACAAATCAGCTGCATTCTTTCCCCGAGGTTGCTCCCGTTAGCGTTAGCAAAAGGTTTTTTTGACAGTGTTGCTTAGCACCCGCCCCCTGCCAAATCAGTGGTGCGGGCGGGAAGAGGCGTTACCTTCAACTGCTTTGCTCCAGATTGGCTCTTTGGTTGCTGTGATACTCATGGTCTGAATTCCAAATATGGAACTCGGCTCCAAATTCTCCCCTATAACTGCTTACCTCAATGAGTGTCATTTGACTGGAGCCAAACTCTATGGGTGATGTCACACTCACTTAGTCCACTTGTTTATACAGTTTATGTATCGCACCAATACTGATATCGCTCCAATACCGGTATCAGAGTAACACACACTGCTCCTCTTCCTCCAGGTGATTGCAGAGCCGTCCCTCTCTGCTCCGGTCGGCCGCTCCCTGCTCCAAGCTCCGACCCCGGCTCCAGCGGTGCATGCCCCGATCGTGTTCAACGTCTCTGGGAGCCCCTGCATCATGCTCTGGGCTCAGAACCTCAACGTCAGCTTCTCCCCCACTGCAGCCTGGACCGACCTGAACACCCTAACTCCCAGTCTGACCGGGTCTTCATGCAACGAGACCAGCGCCGTGTAAGGACTGGTTATACTGGACCTCTGCAGTGTTAAAGAGTGGTGTTTCATCATAGCAAGCAGCAGATTTTCATTTAAGTGTTTTTATTGTTGAAAAAATGGCAACATGAATCTACATGTGTGGCCTGACTAGAATATAATAGAACTTTATTTGTCTGTTTCAAGATAAAACAGAAATTTGTCTTCAACAGGCCTATTCCAGTCACAGACAGAACAATATATTGCTACAGAGAAATATTGCAGTAAACGATAATATTGAAAATGCCTCTGACACAGCAGGATAGTCCCAGTTAACCAGTTTTTAAATCCACTGCATCATTAGAAGGCCTGAGCTACAACAAATAAATATCACAATGAACTAATAATCAGCCATAGAAGTTATTTATTCTAGTCTCTACAGCTAAAATCTGACCTTTTTACATAAAAATGGTAAGAATCTCCCCACTTTTGCAAAGTAACTGTACACACGATAAATATTAAGCCCATCAACTGTATAAAGAAGTGGATTAAGTGAATGTGACGTCACCCACAGCGTTCGGCTCCAGTCAAATGAACCTCAAATGAACTGCTAGAGCAGTTATAGGGGCGAATTTGGAGCCGAGTTCCATATTAGGAATTCTGACCACAAGAATTGAAAGTTACAAACCCCTAGACTGTGGCGTTGTATAATCTATATAACAATAATTTGAATGGACACAATCAGCAAATCACAAAGGCTCCAATTTTTTAAGTACCATAATTTCCTCCACAAACAACAAAATCCTGTTTTATTCTGCATAAAAATGTCTGAAATATCGCTGTGTGTCAGATGCCCTCCCTGTGTCTCCATGGGGGTCTTATTCTGCATATAAACTGCTAACCCTGTAGTTTACATCTGTACAAACATGTTCCGAAATGTGATTCTTACATTAGTTTGTCAGTTTATCTTTAGTCAATTCTTCTGGACGTGTTTAAAATGTGAACTTTGAACCGAATCCTATTATCAGAACTCTTACGTCTGTGTTTTGTGTTCACACAGACTGGTCCTGGCCTATAATAGCAGCATTACTCTAAGGTGAGTCAAACACAGTTACAGTTTATTTTATCAAAGAACAACTATGAATGAAAATGACTCGTTTGGTGTCTCAGTTTCTTCATGAGCCAGCGTTTCTTCCCGGTGTCGGCTCGTCGATGGTTCTCTCTGGACTCGGTGCAGTTACGTCAGAACGCAGTGACCGCCGCCTTCTCCAGCCGAAGTATTTATGCTCCTGCCGAGTACTCGTACCACTGTCAGTCTGTGAGCAGCTTTAGAGATGCTCTGCTCATCCCAGCCAACAACAACGGCAGCTGGAGGCTCAACTTCGTCGACTTTCAGGTACAGCGAAGATTTTGGGGCATTTTTGTTTTTTGCTACTTTAGGGTTAATGGGTTTGGTATCTGTCTGTAAATTGGATTAAATGGTTGTATTCTAGAGCGTCTAAGCTTTATAACACAGTATAACATGTCCACGTGGACCATCGACCATATCGGCTAGAGCCCCAGCTGATATATCAGTTGGGCCCCGGTTGTAAAGTTCCAAACTTGTATAATAAGGTGATATTTCTGCACTTTTGTGGCTAATCTTACAGCCATTTTTCACATAGACAGATTTATTGATTTAACAGTTTTTGTTGAGATCAGCAGACCAGATGACATCAATGTTCCAAGGTTCCAGCTAAAAATGAAGGGGACCGGGCTTTTGCTGTAGCTGGTCCCAGACTCTGGAACAGTCTTCCTCTGTGTATTAGAACAGCCCAGTCTTTAAATATTTTTAAATGTTTGTTGAAAACTCATTTGTTTGCACTGGCTTTTAACACGAGCTTAGCGGGACGCTTGTATTGTATTGTTCTATCGTGTTTTTGCATATTTAGTTTTATAAGATTGCACTTTGTATTGTCTTTTACAACACTTTGGGCAGCTGTGAGTGTTTTTAAATGTGCTTTATAAATACATTTGACTTGACTTGACTAATGAAATGTACCTCATACAAATAAGGACATATGATTTATATGGCAAGTTTTTGGAGCCAATCCCAAACAAATTATAAGGTTCAACATTTGTGGATTATAAATTTGGAGAGACTCCCACATCCCCTCCATCTGAAATTATGATGTCATCACATTCTTACGTGAATCTAACCAGTTCAAAGCATTTTAAATATGGGGCGGCTGCCTGTCAAATCTCAAAACAAAATCACAATTTGAATGAACACAATCCTCAAATCACAAGGTTCCAATTTTTTAAGTACCATAATTTCCACAAACAACAAAATCCTGTCTTATTCTGTATAAAAACTGATAATGCTGTAGTTTAGATCAAACATAAATCTCAAATATAATCTCTATAGTTGTCAGAAAATCGTAATTTGATCTTTTTCCCCAAATGATTCAGCCCTATAATGTTGTTGTTTTCCTTGATATTGTGCAGATCCAAGGTTTCGGTCTGAATAACGGCACAAACTTCTCCTATGCGAGTGACTGCGCTGGCTTCTTCACGGGTGCGATCTGGATGGGTCTGATCACATCTCTAATCATGCTGTTCATATTTGTGTACGGTTTACACATGATCCTGCAGCTGAACACGATGGACCGCTTCGATGACCCCAAAGGCCCCTCCATCTCTGTGCCTCAGACCGAGTGAACCCCACACAAATAAGAGAAGTATTTATATGTTGATATGGGATTTCAAATATACAGTGCCCTCTGCTAATATTGGTAAGATAGATTACGGCTGTGGGGATGTGGGCAACTTTAGGACTAACACCAGCAGAGAATGAGACTAGAACAGAACTAACCTCCTCTAGGAACTAGACCAGGGAACTAGACCAGGGGCTAAACCAGGACTAAAACCAAGGTCTGAAACTGGGACTAAAACCAGGGACTGAAACCAAGGTCTGAAACCGGGACTAAAACCAAGTCTAAACTTGTATAAAATAGGCCTAGACCAGAACTAATCCAGGGGTGCATTCACATTTGTACTCGTTTGGCCCAGTTTAGTCCTGATACAGACTTTGTTTGGTACTGATCTAGTCCTGGTTTAGTCCCAGTCTATTCCAGGTTTAGTTCCAGGTTTAGTCCAGTTTTTTAGGTGTTAATGCACCCAAAAAACTAGTATAGAATAGGATTAGACCCGAACGAAAATAGATCTAGACCAGAGACTAGACCAGAGACTAGACCAGAGACTAGACCAGAGACTAGACCAGAGACTAGACCAGAGACTAGACCAGAGACTAGACCAGAGACTAGACCAGAGACTAGACCAGAGACTAGACCAGAGACTAGACCAGAGACTAGACCAGAGACTAGACCAGAGACTAGACCAGAGACTAGACCAGAGACTAGACCAGAGACTAGACCAGAGACTAGACCAGAGACTAGACCAGAGACTAGACCAGAGACTAGACCAGGGACTAGACCAGGGACTAGACCAGGGACTAGACCAGGGACTAGACCAGGGACTAGACCAGGGACCAAAACCAGGACTAAACTAATATAGAATAGGACTAGACCTGAACTAAACCAGGTTTAAACTATGTCTATACCAGGGACTAAACCAGGACTAGACCTTATTTTTGTAGATTTCTGGTCCACTGTAACCTTCCCCCTGACAATGCCTGAGAATTGGCTTGACCCATTTCTTTTTATGCTGGAAAATTGTACTATTTCTCCCATTTAAACACATTTTTAAATTCTAATTAAAAGCTGTGCCAATATTTGTAACTTGTATGTATATTACAATGTGTTTTGACAGATTTAGTTTTTTTTAGAACATCCAATTATCTAAACGTCTTCCTTCTTTGCTGTGAGCCGATATCAGTAGAGGGCGCTATGTCAGTTTTTCCCTGTGTAATATTTGTCCAGCCAAGGCATGTGTCATTACCAAGTGCCAAACTGTAAACATTTTTGAGTTGTGTTTTCAAAGATCTGTCTGTGCCTCTTAATATTCCTGAAGCAATATGCTCTTTACACGGAGACGCCTTTAAACGGACTGTGAGCTGAACGCTGTAGAACCATTGCCAACCCTTTTTTGTTGTAATTTAAAAACTACTGAAGTGCCTGTATATTTTGGTTTGCCATATTTTATCTGTATCACATAACTGCAAAAAAAAAAGTAAGAATATTGTGTAAATGTGTTAAAATGATTTGAATTCGGACTACCACCATCCTAACTGGATTTAGATTAGTTTAGACTGATTAAAGGAGCACTGTGTAACTTTTGTGGCGGAGGGCTCATCGCCTGCTTGTCTCCATGGAGATTTTATCGCTTTGCCTGGAATGTTCCACAGTAAGGAATTAAAGGGACCATATTACACGTTTTCCTGATCTATGTTATAATGTTGTTTCTTCATCTAAAACAAAGTCGAAGTTGTGTTTTGTTTCATTCACACGTTTAACACACAAACCATATTTTGTAGTTCTTCTCCCAAACAGAAAACACTTTGTTCCACCTTGTGACGTCATGTGGTAATACAGGAAGTGCTCCACTGTGTTTTTAAACTCCACTAGAATCATTTGGATAGTTTAAGCTGTGGAATTTCCAAGCTCTACTGAACTAAAGGTAAAAGATACCTGCTACTTGAAAACTTAAACTCCACTAGAATCATTTGGATAGTTTAAGCTGTGGAATTTCCAAGCTCTACTGAACTAAAGGTAAAAGATACCTGCTAACTTGAAAACTACCGCTTCATGACATCACAAGGTGGAACAGAGCATTTTGAGCTTTGGAGATGTACAGACTAATAATAAAGTGTTACTCAAGCATGTGTGAATGAAACAAAACACAACCCCAGGTATGTTTTTGAGGAGGTAACGGCATTATAACATGACTTAAAGCTCACAAGAGTCAATTTTGCATAAAATAGGACCTTTAAATTTACCTGTGGTGTTTTATTGCTGAAAAATGCCTTGATAATCCTGCGTTCTTCTGTGAGTGGGGTCGCCTTTCCACAGATCTGTGCTGTAACAAGACTTGTCTTTAACATGTAACAAGTAAAGCAATAACATCTCCATGGTGACAAGCAGGTGACTGACACTCCATCAGAAAAGTTACACAGTGGATCTTTAATTATATAGTGTAAATTAGATATTTACACTATTTTTGACGAATTTGTTCTTAATGTTCTTAATCCTTTTGTTCTTAAACGTCTTACTTCATTGGCACATAAAGTTTGTCATATAAGAAAATCTAACTCTTAAACTAGGCTAAACATATTCTGAATTTAAGTCATTTTAACTTCTGGTCTGAAAAGTTGAGAATGTGTTAAAATTGCAGTGTTGAAGAATGTGCCTTTGTCATGATGCGGTAACTTCCAAATGCCAATAAAAGTTAAGTTATTACAAACGTGGGAACTGTTTTGTCTATCCACTACTTATTCTGTAACATGTAAACAAAGTAAAAAAAGTAATGGTCCATCTGCATTTGAAAAAAAGTTTTATTTGATGTTGGTTTACTATTTACTATTTATTTACTGATGTGGCCATTTTGTTTCCGTAGCCTATATTCCTGATTCAAACTCTGTTATTGACACACAATTATACTTAGGACACACAATGTAGACCATGAAGACATGTAGATGTTAAAACAATAAAAACTAAAATCTTTAAACACTTGACAAATGGCAAACAGATGAATCAAACAAGGTACAGTTTTCAACAAGATTTTTAAATGCAGGTTACAAGTGAAATAGGTAATAACATATTTCCAGCATGGCCTTACATACTGTTTTTACAATTAGCTTAAAATAAATATAAAATGCATTAAAGCCAGTCAGAAGAATCAAAAGAATAAGATTAATGTGAACTGAAGAACACATTCTGTTAGTCAAATGCAGTGGTGGAAAGTAACGAAATACAAGTAGTACTTTACTTAAGTACATTTGACAGTGGATACTTTTTACTTGTACTTCACTACATTTGAGAGCAGGTATCTGTACTTTCTCCACTACATTTTTGAACAGGACTGAAAAGTAAAAGTATTTTAATTATTGTCTGAGACCTGCTGAAAAGACTGAGGGGTGTGTATTTTTTTCCATGTTCATAGTTTGAGCAAAACATACAAATAAAAACAGCACAGGACAAAACAATGGATTTAGTTGTTTCTGTCCATACTTTTACTTTTTGCGAAATACTTTTACTTTTTATTAAGTAGGCCTACATTTTTAAACGGATACTTTAATGCTTTTACTTTTATTTGAGTTTTTGTTTTGTTTTTTTTGTTTTGTTTGGGGGTTTTTTGCTCCAGTATCTGTACTTTAACTTTTACAAAATCGAGTACTTTTTCCACCACTGCTCAAATGAAAACATGGTAAAATTCATGGCCGTTACAGTTTAGTCTAATGTAAATACTGGACACGTGTTTAGTAACTGGTTGCTATGTTACAATTCAAACAACAGTCCCTGATCAGTTGACTCCCGGGCCTCCTGCTAAAGTTACTTCTGTGTTCATTTTTCCTTTTTGCGCAAAGTCCCCAAAATGTCGTCCGCTGCTCCCGTGCGTAAGGTTCACTTCGGGAGCACGCAGGAGAGGAGGTTTGTGCCGTTTAGTTACCCACCGAACCGAATGGGAAACGAGTGCGCGCGAGACACTTCGTCCAACGTGGGACCCGGCAGCTACGAGAGCCACCAGGTAAAACTCACTGCAGAATCCACGCAACAGGACACCGGAAAACTGAGGACTGGAGCTGAGGGGGAACGGTTCAGTCCTGGTTTACTCCTGGTTTACTCCTCGTTTAGTCCTGGTTT
Organism: Periophthalmodon schlosseri; assembly: GCA_000787095.1. Lineage (NCBI taxonomy): Eukaryota > Metazoa > Chordata > Actinopteri > Gobiiformes > Gobiidae > Periophthalmodon > Periophthalmodon schlosseri. The sequence continues at coordinate 8,014 of KN483423.1, read as the reverse complement.
AGTCCTGGTTCAGTGCTGGTTCATTCCTGGTTTAGTCCTGGTTTAGTTCAGGTTTAGTCCTGGTTCAGTCTTGGTTCAGTCCTGGTTCAGTCCTGGTTTAATGCTATTGGAGTGGACCCATCTGCTGTAAACTTAAAGCAACACGTGTAACTTTCTTAAGTGTCACCTGCATAATTCCATGGAAACAGAAGGTTAAAACCGTAAGTCCCCATTCTCCATGGAAATATACAGTATGTTTTATATTTACTATGGAATATTATAAAGGATCAACATTTCCATGGAAATAAGCGAGAGGTGGCCCTCCTCTAGGCCAGTTAAGAGTCAGGTTTGTGGACATGGAAGCACGCTCAGAGTAAGAATGCATGTTTTTATTAATTAATTATTAATTATTAATAATAACTGGAACAGATCGACAGAGGCAAGGCTGCCAGTTTGCACCATCGGCTCCTCCGACCACCACCAACACTCATGCACACGCCACATTCAAACTATATGTCTTTAAAATACGTTTTTCAGTGCAATAAAAACACCTAAAATTTAATATTTTTTTGGATAAAAAGTTACATGGTGGGGCATTAAGTTTGTTTAGCTCTGGTTTAGGGCTGATTTAATCCTGGGTTAGTCCTGGTTTAAATAACTTCGAAGAATCCTAAGGTTCTGCCATGACCCCACCCTTTGAGTGTCATTTTCAAGGGGATCCATACACCTCAGAGTAACATACTAACTCTTTTGTACCATGTGTCCTCTGCCGCAGTTCGGCACCATCGTGTACGACTTAGAAAAAACTCCCATGAGTCGAAAAGGCTATGGACTCTCAGCCAGGACTGCAAAGCGCTTTCCAACTGTCAGCAAGGTAAAGTATTCATAAGTATTACGCAAGTGCCCTGAATAACATCACGATAAATGAAGCTATTATTGGAATATACATTTATGGAGCTGGCTTTTAAATTTCTAAAACAATTAAAACGTTATCTTTCCTCTTAGTCCATATTGATCAGGAGTGGTTGTATTAGTATAAGGCTGTGTATTCCCCATTCCAGTGTTTCCCATACTGTGGTGCAGGTACAGGTAATGATCTAAATACTCCACTTATCTTTAGTTTTGGATTAAACCCCTAAACTCTGCTCACAAAAAAGCTCAAAATGCTCTGTTCCATCTTGTGATGTCATGAAGCGGTAGTTTTCAAGTTAACGGTTACCTTTTACCTTTAGTTTAGTAGAGATTGGCCATTCCACTGCTGAAATCATCCAAATGATTCTAGTGAAGGTGTATGAGTTTAAAAAATCATCCAAATGATTCTAGTGAAGGTGTATGGAGTTTAAAAACACAGTGGAGCAGTCCCTGTATTACCACATGACATCACAAGGTGGAACAGGGTGTTTTCCATATGAGAGAAGAACACAGCCTAAATATGCAGGGTTTGTGTGTTAAACATGTGTGAATGAAACAAAACACAACTCCAGGTCTGTTTGTGATGAGGAAACAACATTAGAACATAGATCAGAACATAGTGTAATACAGGTCCTTTATGTTTAGTCCCTCCTGACAAATCTATAAAAAGTTTGTGAAACACTTTTTAATTCCTGTCTCTGTCTTTCCCAGGGCATGACTCCCTCCCCTCAGCAGTACCAGCCGGATCAGTCCTCGTCCAGGATCATCCCTCCTGGAAAAACTCCATTTAACTCCACAGCCCAGAGGTTTAAAATGGGACCTAACACCGTGGACCAGGGCCCCAGGTGAGACCAGGGCCCCAGGTGAGACCAGGGCCCAGGGTGAGACCAGGGAGAAGGTTGGTGTTGGCTGATCTGAGGTCGGTGAGATAAGTAGAAACCAGGTTACTTGTTACCTGAGGGACTTGTAGGTGATGAGGAGGGGCTTGTATTGGATGTGGTATCGTACAGAGAGCCAGTGGAGTTGTTTGAGGACAGGAGCGATGTGTTCTCTGGAGCAGGTGTGGGTGAGGAGGTGGGTGGCAGAGTTTTGGATGTATGGCAGTTTTTGGAATCACACTGGGCCTCAAAGAGAACAACTAGAATTTTTACAATACCATACCACCTCTTTTAATATGACAGTAAGCATCGTATCACAAGATCAACGACGAAATATGACCATGATATTTTTATATTTATATCTCTTGAATTCTGTTGTATTTGTCTCATTGCCCCTCTCCTCAGTCCTGGTAGTTACAGCGTGTGTGAGACAGAGGCACACAGGAGGGTGAGCTGGCCCATGCGCTTCGGGAGTCCAGACTGGAGCAGACTGCCTCAGCTCGACAAGCGGTCCCTCAGGGTCAAGGTGGGTAACGAGGCTACTAAGGAAAAGGCCTGAGACTCAATACCGATTTCTGTACCGCAGCGATAATTTAAAACAAACAAATTTTAGAATGTAATTTTCAACTCACAATACTAGTAGTTTCTTTAATATCACCATGTGGTCTTGGAAAGGTTTCAGGAAATGTTACAATCTAGATTCGATATTTTTATGTTATTATGTTTTGCTTAGGATGAGTATCAATACAACACGAAAAACAAAATGAGTTCAGCAACATAAAGAGGCTGAACCATATTGCAAAACTTTCTTACTGGCAAATCTACTTATGCAATATCCACATTCATGGGTTTCAGCTTCCTGTTTATAGTCGTCATTTTGAGGTCTTTTGACATTTAAAAAAAAAAGATATATTTTGTTTTGAATTGTTAATTGCAATGGTAACAGTGCAAATTCTTTCTTGTGCTATAGCTTGTCTACATGTTTCTATCTGTCCCTTTCAAATAAACCAAACACATTTTGCAGCCATGTTTTACAAATACAAGGGTTCAACTATGTCAACATGGTGTAATAAAAATAGATTTAATTCCTCTAACACTCATTTGCAGACAATGCATTTAGAATTTCTAGCAAAGTCTACCTGTAAATTTTAAATATACATTTTTTAAACAAATCTGTAATATTTGAAGGCTGTTGATATATTTTACTTAATGTTTTTTTGTGTTGTTTTTTTCCCCCAGATGCCGACAGAGAAGGAGTTTCTGAAGCAGAGGAGCAGACTGGCCTATCTGAGTCTGTACTATTGAGACTGACATAAACCTTTATATGGACAAACTATTTCACTTCTGGGAGTTAAATTTGTATTTTGTCTTTCACACGTCTCAAAAAATCTCACAAACATTTAGTAATAATAAAAAGCAATATTTTTATTTACAAAACCATTTTCTGTCTATGATTTTTCTTCAAAAAATACTTGACAAAAAACAAGAACAGAGGAGAGGGTTGAAATATGAATAAACAAATAACAAGGTATTTTCAATTGAAGGTGTTGTACAGTTCAGCCCACCAGAAAAGTTAGATAATGCACCTTTATTTAGAATTCTACCTCCAAAAACAGGTAGGGGGCACTGTTGAGCTTAGTGTCGGCTAAATGTACCACTGCATAAATGTCCTAAATAAAAGTCCTTGTATTGTAGTCCATAGTTTTTCATTTCTTTCTCCGGACTTTGGGCTTCTTGACTGGGCGGAGGTATGGATTGTCGATCATGTTTTCCTCGTTGGATTTTGAGGATGGAACAACGCCGCTGGGAGGGAGGAGGGAATTCTCTTTGTCCGCACTGGGATCATCCTAAACAGAAAAACACAATAGCTCATCAAGTCTCATCATATTATTGTGAAATCATGTTAGGGCTGAACGATTTTGGGAAAAAAATCAAATTGCAATTTTTTTGTATTGGGTGATTGTTTTGTTGCAGTGATAAAAATCAGAGTAAATTATATAGATTATCTAGATCTAGATCTAGATCTAGATATATATAGATACTCCTGCTGGGGGTGTCCTACATGTATCCATACGGTGGAATGTGTTTCCACAGAGACACAATGCACACATTAGCTAATGCTGTCAAAAAGTTGTAATACTCAAGAAAAAACAAAATGGATTTAAACAGCACATTTTCAGAAGTCAATACAAGCATTCATGGTTCTGGTTTAGGTGTTTGACTTTCAACAAAAATGGTGATACTTGTTTAACTGTACAAAATTAGCTCACCTGTTGTAGATCCAGTTAAATCAGTTCTTTCTGGTCAGATGGTGTTAAATTAAAGCTCAGATTAGAGTCCAACTTGAGTAACAGAGCTTCAGACAGAACAGTGCCTACAGTTAGCGCCGACCCCCAGGGAATGTTGATAACATCAGTTGCAAAGTGTCAATTGCTGCATCTCAGTTTCATTATTTCTTTTCATTACTGGCTACTCGCTTTTGGGTCAGTGTCATGGGGGTTTAGTCTTAGTCTAGACCTGTCTTAGTACTGAATTTGATTTAGCCTTGGTTTGCTCCGATGTAGAGCGACAAATTTAGTCCTACTCAGTGTTGGTTTAGATCTGCTTTGTTCTGCTTTATGTGGAACTCAATGTTTTTGTTCAGTAGTTTTGCGATTTGGGTATTATGATATTATTGGTTATTATTAAACCAGTGGAACATAACATACAGTGATATTGTGTCCAGTGACGTTCTCGCTGTCCGTCTGGTCGTCCTGTTCAGAGGAATCCGTCTCCTCTAGACTCTGCAGTTCCAGCTCTGAGGGCAAGAGGGCGCTGAGGTATGGTATCACACTGGGCTTTGCTGCGATTACTAGAAAATCCAAAAATAATATGACCAAACTTATTAAAATTCTGTATAGTAACAAGACGACACAGATGAGACATTTTTGTAGCGTTTTAGCCGACAGAAAGGGATGATTCTTGAATATAAAATTTGGTTCTGCCAGGAAGAAGAGGTGGGTTTTCAGTCTAGTCTTATACTGTATTAAAGACTGAGAGGATCTGACAGGCAGGGGGCGCTGTTCCATAGTCTGGGCACTGCCACAGAAAAGGCTGTCACCTCTGGTGTTGAGCGAGGGCTCTGGATGTAGTATAATGCTGCAGTACACAGCACAGGCCTGATGTGGTTCATCTCTTAGTTTTCATCAGCAGACGAGCTGCAGTGTTCTGGACATTCTGCAAGTGCTGCAGGGAGCCCTGGTCAGCCCCACATACAAACAATTACAATAACCCAGACGCCACGTTACAAATGCATGGATTGCTTTTTCAAAATCCACCCGTGGAGTGTTGGGCTTTAAGGAAAAGGAAGGAGAAAAGGGTCCAGGTGAACAAAGGCCGAGTGAGGGGAGGGGGGAATAAAATTTTAACAATGATAAATGTAAAAATGATAATAAAATGTATTTATTTGGAATATAAAATAATGTGTGACACAACTGTGTTAACATACAGACACATTTTTAGCCTAATTGCTAATAATTTCCCACTAATAATCACCATCACCAAAACCTATACTGGACTCGATATATCGCTCATCCCTTGTATGTACTGACACAGCTGCCTTTCTATTACAGGAGTGTCAGCACCTTCTATCAGTGAGACTCAGCAAGTGCCTGAAGAAAAAAAAAGCGTCAAATTGCCAAACTGATAAATATTAAAGGTAAAGGTAATCACTCACAGGGGAAGGTGGTGACGTCATCTTTGAACAGAGTCTCAGTTTCTCCGGTTTTGGCCATAAACCTCGTCAGCGCGCGTTCCACGTCTCTCCTCTGGGTGGCAGCCTTCTCTCGGACCACCTGGTAATCGGACACAGGCTCTCGGAAGGTCTACAGTGGAAAGAGTATAGCAAGTTATGTAGTTATTAATGAGTATCAAAATGCCAGTAATTTTAATCTGAACTGGACAAGACTGAAATATGGGAGGCTTTGGAATTTGTGGACAATGCTTATGGTTAATCTCTCTGTAATTACTGGACCTATCCACATGAAACAAAAACTGGTTCAAAGTTCAGTGTCATCTGCAAAAATGAACTATTGTAGAATAATTCTCTAAAAAAATATATCAAAAGTGGTTGCTTTCTATTTTTTTGCAAGCGGTAACTTCACTAGCACATCTGTTGAAATGACTTCTGGACTCATTTGTTGTGTATATTACATTTGGAGATATCTTTTAAAACAATGAATTGTTCATACAGTGAACACAACCTGTTGCTAAAGATCAGCTGTTACAGTACTAAACACAAGTAGTTTTTCTTACAGGAGTTTTGATGTAGGTGTGGGGGTCGGGGAAGTCTGGGAAGTGGCTGGGAATGTGAGCGGGATGAGTGCGCTTCTGTCCGGCTGTGAGGGCTTTGGGCGTCACCGGAGGGTTCGTCACAGGAGCTGAAAAACATTAACAAGTTGCATGTAATTAAATGTTAATCTATGATATATTTACTATTAGTATTATATTCATTAATATCCATTTATTTTAAATTCTTCCTGTGTGTATGCAAAGCACTTTTGGCAGCTGGTTTTGTTGTAAATTTGATATCAAATTAAAGATGCTGAACCAGATTTTTACTGCTTTAAAAACACGAGCAACAGAACAGTTCATTTTAAACAGTTTGCACTGGTCCAAAGTTATTCTTCACTTACCTTGTGCATTTCAAGCATCCTAATTATTCACTGTGATAAGTATATAAACACTTTTCACAACTCTGAGAGAGAAAAGGATGTAAAGCTAACAACAACTAGCATGCTAACGCACACTTTCTGATCATCGGACAATAAATTGCTTTCTAATTCGATGCAGACAGTACGCAGCGGACTTATTTAAGAGCTACTTATACAATATATCTGTACTGAGGCAAAACACATTTTGCTCAAATACATGGGATAAAATCTGGAACAGGACATTTAAATTGACTTACACCATTAGCCAAAGTTGGGATATTGCAATGTTATGGTTTGGACAGAAACTATGGATGGATGGATAGTTTGGACAGAAACCTTATCTGTACTATGAGCTTCTCTGACTTAAAACACAATTATTATACTGTGTTATTTGGATATTGTTTACTTATTTTAGGACGTCCTTACGTGCAGTTATCACCATCCTCTGAGACCTTTTGGCATAAACAGGTAAAGTGTCCACATTCAAACCTGTGAATAACAATAATGAACATTTTCAGTACAATATTTATGACTGACACAGTTAAAGTTTAATACAGTGTATATTGACTTACCCATTTCTATGAGAGTGACCACAGCATCTGATAAAGTGGGGACACTCCTGGCCGTGTGCTCACAATAAGCTTTAGCACAGCGCCCAATTTCAGTTATGTCTGAAACACAAGAGGAAAAATGGATACTGTTAATCAGTAGTGTGCGGTCAGGGCAATCAAGGCAAGCAGTGCTGGTCCAATAAAATCTAAAATCATTGTGTGTCAAGTATAGTTAAATAGGTATAAAATATATCCAAATAATCCCGTTTTCCCTTCACTTCTGCCTGTTTGAAACATGGTTCAAGTTACGTTGTCCTTTAGTCTAAGAGACATCTGATCTGTGACCAGTGTGTTTTTGAAGCAACAGCGTATACGGAATAACGGTACTATTTCACGTGTGTGGAGGAAAGTGAGGCTGGTCTGCACCATCTCGGAGTTGTCTCTGTTTGAGTGGGATAACTCTGAGTCAGAAATTAAACTCAGGGGTAGTTCAACATGCTTTGTAAAATAGGGCCAATGAGTTGGAATGAAGCAGATCTTCTTCTGATGTTTTCTTGAAGACAGTCTCATTATTTGTGTGTATTTGTGTCTTATAAAATTCATTCAGAGCTTAGTGTCTTGGGCTTAGCATTTTTCCTCCACTTTGAAACCTGTTTGTGGATTTGTGAAATGGGTCTCATGTTTGCTGAAATATATTCATATCCTGGTGGAAGAACCGTGATACATACAGCTCTGCATCATCTCCGTGAGCGTCTCGACCGCTGCCTTTTCCGCGCTCTCAAAGCCACTTTCTGTGAGCAGTGCACTCACAGCCACCTGCAGGGTGCGCCGTCGAGCCAGGCAGTAGTTCTCTGAAGGACTGGAGCTCGATTTACTGCTGCCACGCTACAGATATACACAAATATATAATAAAATGTGGATTTTTATAATCAAATGTGGATATAGAAGCAGAGGCAGACATACATATACATATATGTATATATATACATACATATATATATAT